>PQFF01000259.1:276120-288942 GCA_003547095.1 Diversispora epigaea | reverse complement strand
ATTTTAGAATAATAGTTCTTATACTCATTTTAATCTTTGAGATTTGGAGATTTTTTGAGAACTGTTTGATATCAAATTAATAATGCCAATTTTTCGGAAATGGGTGATCAACATGGTGAATTGTCACTTAATAAAATTTCAATTGTGAATAAAATTTTATACAGAATAGTTACAACAAAAGTGATCATAGGGTTGATTGTCCTTCCCAAGGAGAACAGGTATACCAAATTTCATAACAATTGGATCAGTGGTCATGGAGAAATTAACTCTTGAAAATTGAAATTTTACTAATAAAATAAATAAAAAAAATATTTTATTAGTAAAATTTCAATTTTCAAGAGTTAATTTCTCCATGACCACTGATCCAATTGTTATGAAATTTGGTATACCTGCTCTCCTTGGGAAGGACAATCAACCCTATGATCACTTTTGTTGTAACTATTCTGTATAAAATTTTATTCACAATTGAAATTTTATTAAGTGACAATTCACCATGTTGATCACCCATTTCCGAAAAATTGGCATTATTAATTTGATATCAAACAGTTCTCAAAAAATCTCCAAATCTCAAAGATTAAAATGAGTATAAGAACTATTATTCTAAAATCAATGGTTTGCGACATAGAATTTTTTAAAGACAAAATTTTAGATGTTGCAATACATTTGTGAGCCACTGTACATGTCGTTAAAACTATTGAATTAAGTCAAACACAATTAAAATCAAGAAAAATTAAAGTTAAGTCAAGATAAATTTTGATTTTTATTAATGATTAACGAAATTAGTTAAGTTAGACACAATTAAAATTAAAATTTTAAGAATTGAGTCAAGGTCAAATTAGTTTTGACAACATATATAATATACATATCAAAGATATAATATAAATTTACATTCTATTTACTTTGATATCCTGTTACAATTGCATAATAGGTTTTTATATAAAAAATTAACAAATTTTTAATAATAAATTCAACACAATTTGTTTTTCATTATATTTGACTAAATTAAAACCACTTCTTAAACTATTCTTAGCTGACCATCTTTGAATTTTAATTAACTGTTTTTTCGGTAAACCTTTTTTAAGCTTCTTCCAATATATTACAGGAATTTCAGTTTTATAAAACATAACATATATAGAAATGACACGAATGGCAAATATAGTTTGTTCTTTATAATTATATTCATTTAAATACATATTTTTATTTTTACAGGTGATAATTTTTACAGCAATCGTATTTCTCCAAACTCAGTATTTAGTTCAACATTTTTTAAATGTTTATTTTATTTAAAAAAATTATTGAATAAAGAAAAAAAAATATTTGTTAAAAAATAACAATATACTAATTTCTATTTCAATAACAGTATAGTTTTACTTCCTAATTAGAAATTTAGGAACAGCTGATACAAAAGGATTACCATTTACATATATTTATTTTTCTATAACTATTTTTTATGTGTCTATCACTAGTTAAATGAAAAAAAATAGGACGGTTTTATCATGAATAGGATTCTGATTAATGGCTAAATTTGCTAAGATTTATTAAATATTGGCAGTCGATTTTTTCTGATTTATAAATAAGAATTTCTGATTTATGAATTTTCACAAATAGGATGTCCAATTTATACATATTTGTGCCATCAATAGGATTCCGATTTTTGTTCATTTGACCAGTGTATGATACTAACTCCATTATTAAATAATAAAACTCATATTATATAAAACTTATATTATATAAAACAAAATATAAAGTAAATATAAACCAAATATGACAGATAATAGTTCAAGTTTAATAAATGAGCGAAGCTTAAAGTTAATGATGCAGGACATTACATGGAAATAATTGAATCAGTACAAATTAAAATAATAAAAAAAACTTTTCATTTTTGATATAGAAAAGATTGTAAACTTATTAGTGAATATATTAAATATGTAAAAAATTTGTATAATGCAGAAAATCAAAATGAATATATAAAATAACACTTTTTCCAAATAATAATATATATAATAAAAGAATGTCAAAATTATACTTGTACACAAAATTATTTTGGAATCTTGAAATTGTAATTTTGAAAAAAAAGTCAAAATAGTTTTTTATAGAAGACAAAATTATTTTACTTAAAACCTGAAATTTTTAACTACCCAGATAAATTCTTTGATTAAAAATACATATAACTGGATATTTTTTTTATTTTCATATATAGAATAGATTTTGCATAAATCTCAAAAAGATAAAATATCTCAAAAATTCAAAATCAATTCTGAAAACATGTATAGTTAAGATATAGAAAATGGTATCAAGGTAAAAAGGAACTATTTACCAGTATAGAAAAATTATATAATCTTTATTATAAGGATGTACTTATAGACAAGTAAATTAATGATTGTAATAAAAATTTATTCAAGCAAATCTAAGTACCCATTTTGATAGAAGAGAGGATTTTTTATATATTACAAATGAGCTTGGAAGTTTTCAAATATTAATATAATTACTAAGGCACTTTATTCTTAGTTTTTTCTTAAATTATCTAATGCATTTTTTTCATAACTACTTATTGGTCATTTTAATTGACTTGATTTTGCAAAACCTTCTGTTGAATTTGAAACAAATCTATAGTGAAATTAGGAGAATTAGGGGCAGTAATTCCATCATCACCATTTTCACCATTTTCATCATCTCCACCAACTTCACCAGCTCCACCAGCTCCACCAACTCCACTGTTTCTACCACCTCCACCAACTTCACCAGCTCCACCAACTCCACTGTCTTCACCACCTCCACCAGCTCCACCAGCTCCACCAACTCCACTGTCTCCACCATTATCTCCACCATTTTCACCATCATCTCCACCAGGGACTATAATGACATATCCAGCAGTATACGGAACTCCCCCAACAATTGGGGGATTCCAGAATACATCCTGTACTGGAATTCTTATTTGATAATCAAGAAGACCTCGTCTAGTGCAAGTGGTAGCAAGACCATTATAATAATCAATAGTCCCAAAATTCCACTATATATTTGCAAAAATACAAATACGTTAGTTTTAATTATGACATTTAATTACCAATGGTGGAACAACCTTACCTCCTCCATAAATAATCCTGGTTGCCCTACTACCGCTATTTGCATTGGTGATATTGCTTGACGTGACCAAAGCATAGCCTAGTATTATAAACATTTAGAAAATTTTGAAAATATCGAATAACAAATAAGCTGTAATACATACAATCATACACCGATTGAATTGCCCTTTAGCATTTCGTGTGCCCTGTACTTTATAAATTTTGATGCCTAATACATGTCTAACATACTCCTGACTCATCCAAAGCTTACACTTCTCTACCAAGTTAGCATAACCTTGGCTCACAGCGATTTCGCATATTATCCGTGCATGGGGCCTTCCCTATATAATCATTTCATAATAAGATTAAATAAGAATAGGAAACCAAATCTAAATACACACAGAACCTACTGATGTATTGACAGGAGGAATATCAAGATGTCGTGGGGGAGGTCTGGGATGGACTCTACGACCATATCGTAATCTACGATGTGGAGGTAGAGGGGTAGGAGATAGAGGGGTAGGAGGTTTCGGAATAAAGCTTAAACTTGGGAATACAGCGACATCGGGTGCCAACTGTCTCCCTGCTCCATGTGGACGATAATGGGCTGTTATAGGATACGAGAAGATTATAAAACTGATAACAAGCCAAAGATTAAGTAATCCAAAGGAATTTTTCTTACTTGAATTAATCAAAGCATCTATTGGAGGGTTATCGGTATTTCCACCATTAGGAGCTCTAAAGTAATCAAGAAGCCGGAGAGTAGTTGCTGAATGTTCATCTTTTTCCATCTCGATTATAAATACGTTTCCCTTTGAATCAATGTCAAACTTATATCCAGGTGTTTCGTGGCATTCAAAGAAAGCGTCAATGGTTTCTACTGACAAATTCCAGCCTATCTGTAAAGGCAAACTATATACGAGTCAATGCTGGGTGAAACTTAATCCATCCGCGTGATATACACTTACTGCTTCTCTTTTAGACCCTTTTCTTCTACACTCCTAAAATTCCTTTCTAAGGACAGAAATTGACTAATCATTTTTGGAAACTTTGAAAAGAAAGATATGCAATTAATCGTTTTTAATTAATCAGATGAAAAAAGATATCGTTTTTAATTAATCAGGTAATTAGTAATTAATCGTTTTTATTTAATCAGATCAATGTTACATAATCACAAAGTTATGCAATCATGATGCAATGTCGGCACTGATAAATTATTCCGTAGAAAGAAGCAATAAAAATCTTTTGATTTTCCCAAGGAAAAGATATAATTGAACAGTACCAATTATGGAATAAAGCCCAGTTCTCGAAGTTGTTGAGGGATCACTGTGTGAGGGTCTTCATAGTACCATACTTCGATAAGTACTATCCAATTTTCATCGCAGAGTTCTTTTTTTAGCTGATCACGTGCAAACTGCTCTTTGTGGAAGAAAGCGTGAAAACATTCATGTTGTATACCTTGGACTTCGATAGCAAAACCATATTGTGGATAGTATATATCAAGTTCAAGCCCTAATAGATGACCAGGTGTTTTTAAGAAATCTGGTCTACGAATATCAAAAGGTGAACCTAATAATTTTGTAACTACATTTTTACAAAGTTCTTCTCGTTTCCATGGACAAAAGGGGCACCATGTATCGGAATTTTTTACTTTATCCAGATTTGCATACCAAAGATGATTTTTACATTGCCATAAAAGAGGTGTAATCGAATTAATATATTTTTCAGAAATACAATCACCACCTTTTTCATTTGCAACTTTTTTAGCTAATTCAAGATTACAAGAATAACGACCCGAACAATATGGGCACCATGTATTAAAATTTCTGACACATTTAAGATTTGCATACCGCTGATGACCTTTGTTACAGTGCAATTTCTTCAGTAATATCAATATTAAGTTTTACATTACCTAAACAGTGGGGCACCATGTATTTCAATTTTTTATTGTACCTAAAGATGCATACCAAATATGTTTTTGATGACATCTCCATTGTAATGGAATATGATTATTAATATATTTATCTGATAAACATTCGCCATTTTTAGATTGAGCTATATTTTTAGCAATCTGAAGAGTAAGTTTTTTTCCACCACTACCGACACAATTAGAACATCAAGAATTTTGATTTTTTATTCTTATTAAAGGAGCTTGCCATATGTGATTTTTTACACATTGCCATAATAGTGGTGTATAACTATTTCTATATTCTTCGGAAAGACAAGTGCTACCTTTTTTAAGAGCGATTTCTTTAGCAATATCAATATTAAGTCTAGAACATCCTGCACATCGAGGACACCAAGTGACTTTCTTTATATCACATAAACTAGCATTTCATTCATGATATTTAGCACATTTCCAACGTAAAGGAGTTTTATTATTAATATAAGACATTTCTCATTTTTTTCTAAACCAATATTACAAGCATCAGTTAATAACAATTTACAACCCATTTTAGAGGTAGTTATACTATTACTATATTTAAATCTAATTATTATCAAGTATCCATTTTGGGGGGGATATTCTATATTTCTATCTACTAATAATAATTGTCCATTACTATTTTCATCCATAAGCCAGTATAATACTGGTTGATTTTTTTGAATTAATGATTTCTTAATACGAAAAATTTTTGGGAATCAATTCATGTCAGTTATTCATCTTTTGCCAAATTCTAATTCTTCAGGTTCGAGTAAATATAAAATAGAATTTTTATAGCTTAACCAAGGTTCATCAAACCCGATAGGTCTTCAATGTGATATTGATAACCTTCAATAACTTTTATTTTATTATAATAAACGTAATATTTGCGAAGGTTATTAGCCTGATAACCTTCAATAACCTTTGAAAACAAAATTATTTCAATAACCTTCGTTATAAAAAATTTCCTGATGCTATAAAAGATATAAAAAAGAAACTAGTAGTGGGGATTATAACCGTAACTTATTTTTTTCCGAAATGATAAGTTGGTTGTACGGAAAACATGTGATAAATTCATTTCATAGTCACGATATGATCAATATCTTTCGAAGAAAGTGCTATAACCGGTTAATAGCGTACATGTAATACATTGGTTAAAGAATTTTTTTTATTTCTATCACCAAATAGAATAAATATTTAAAACTAATCTAATTATTCCATTATTGTTCATATCCATATAAAAAAAAGCTCGTTTATTGCTACAACTATCTTAAATTCTATGAATTCTGTATTTTGTCACATAACGCATGATATTCATATGATCTTTCCTTCTTTATCTGGTCCGATACATACGGAGAAATTGGGTTCGGATTTTCAAGAAATCCAATATAATTAATATAATTGGATCAGGGAGAAGTCGTCGGTGAATTGTAAAGTTAGTAAATGTATCATGATACAAACAACTCAGAGAAATTTTGATAACACATTGGCCTTGTTGAATATTTGTCGGATTTCCATATTCGTCGTGGGTACCGAATTCAAACTAATAATTAAACATCACGTTAGAAATTTTAACAAATTGATTAAAAAAAGAAATAATTTTTTGTTGATGACATTACATAAGTTCGATATGGGATATCTCTGTTTCTACCTGGTTTGTCTCTGATGCAAAAGTGCCATGCCTATAATTGATTAAATTCTTTAGAATGACGTAAACATTGGAATGCCACATGCACCTTAGGAAATATAACTCACCTGCATGCGTATAGGCGGTTCGTCCTCCTCAGAAACTGGATCGATCTTGACGACTATTGCGTCATGTACACGACTATGATTACGTAACCAATAATTATTCACCACTCTCAGAATACGCAACTTCAACGACAATATTTGGCCAAGGTTCTTTCTGAAATCATGAAAAATATGAAACTCTGTGCTAAAGAGTTCAAAACAAATATAAAGAAGGTACCTTTCCATCGCTCCCGTTTGGTGATCGCACTGGGGGTTTTGAAGGGCGAAAACATGCATCGGCTTCTTTTTCGGAATTGTCAGTGCGAGTTCCTTAAGGAAAACAATGATTATCTAATATTACAAACATAAGGCTGAAACAGTTAATGAATTAATAGTTACTAATTGCACCAAGACTTCCGATACTAGCATCAGTTTCATCCACAGCAATGCATTGCTTGAATATTTCTTTATTGATCGAACCAATAAAAGTTCCATGATGCTTTGATGGAAGTTCATAAATGATAACTTTATAGTTGACCCATTCCCAAAGTCCACGGACGTTAAACTTCGTACTCCTCTAGTGCGATTCCCTCAGCAATAATGTAGGGAAGCCTTACGTAATCAGCGAATTGGTTTATATGAGTTACTAGTTCGTAAAATATTAGTTAACATCAGATTAAGCATGATGGAACTTACTCGGCCTCTTCCCATTTCGCTTGTGGGTGTATGTTGCCTTCTTCCCACCATAATCGGCGGAACTTTGATAATTCTTTATCAGGCTTATGAACAACATAAGTGCTAATGGTACAAAGAAACGGCTCTAGTTAGGCAAAAATTAGACGTGAAGTATCAGTTGCAATATTTATTTACCTTTGATTCAATGAAATGGGGGTAGTTGGGGCAGTGGAGGTATTGGAAGTAGTGGCACTCTCTATAATAAAATGTACTGTCATTATTCTACCCTCAAGAGATTTCGAACAAGGTTAAAAATCATGCACCACTTGACTCTGGTTTATTAATTCTGCTAATTCTGCTGGCAATATACAAATAGATAGGAAAATTTGTAGATAATATACAAATAGATAGGAAAATTTGTAGATGATACGTAAATAGGCAGTGAGATACACAAATAAGCAACCTATTTTTGACTGATTTGTAAATTTTTGACCAGGTGCATTTTCTCCGAAAGATCTATCAAATATCTATAAATGATTTATCACCACGCATCACACCCTTCGAATATCGATTTTTATTAAATATCCTGGGAAATCATATTTGTCACCCAATATTCATCACCCGCAAAAACAACACGTGAAATATTTCTGATCACACATCAAAAAATGGGAAATCTTAACCTGTGCGTAGGGTAACAGATTCTTATCCTATGCCGACAGGGGGGTTAGGGTTTGGGTTATCAGGGGTAGTGTATTTATCACCGCGTGTCACACCTTTCGAATATCGAATTTTATTAAATATCTCAGGGACTTGGAATTTTTTTGCATGCGGAAACCATATTTGTCACCCAAAATTTGTCACCTAACATTTGTCACATGAAACTTACACGTGAAATTAATCGGATCACCTGCAAAGTTATGAACCAATGAAATTCGAAAGATAAAGGCGCACAGGATAAAAACCTGTACGGGGTGCACAGGTTAAGGACCCTCTCAAAAAATTTCTGGTGATACTGGGGTAGCTTCTATAAAGAGTGTCCTTAAAATAGACCCCGGGTCTAGGTTTTTATCCTAGACACCNCAAATAGATAGGAAAATTTGTAGATGATACGTAAATAGGCAGTGAGATACACAAATAAGCAACCTATTTTTGACTGATTTGTAAATTTTTGACCAGGTGCATTTTCTCCGAAAGATCTATCAAATATCTATAAATGATTTATCACCACGCATCACACCCTTCGAATATCGATTTTTATTAAATATCCTGGGAAATCATATTTGTCACCCAATATTCATCACCCGCAAAAACAACACGTGAAATATTTCTGATCACACATCAAAAAATGGGAAATCTTAACCTGTGCGTAGGGTAACAGATTCTTATCCTATGCCGACAGGGGGGTTAGGGTTTGGGTTATCAGGGGTAGTGTATTTATCACCGCGTGTCACACCTTTCGAATATCGAATTTTATTAAATATCTCAGGGACTTGGAATTTTTTTGCATGCGGAAACCATATTTGTCACCCAAAATTTGTCACCTAACATTTGTCACATGAAACTTACACGTGAAATTAATCGGATCACCTGCAAAGTTATGAACCAATGAAATTCGAAAGATAAAGGCGCACAGGATAAAAACCTGTACGGGGTGCACAGGTTAAGGACCCTCTCAAAAAATTTCTGGTGATACTGGGGTAGCTTCTATAAAGAGTGTCCTTAAAATAGACCCCGGGTCTAGGTTTTTATCCTAGACACCCTATATAAATAAATTTTTTTAAAGTAGCTAACACGTGATACATACAATTGTGGTCTAGGTTAAGAGTGTAGACCCTGGGTCTAGGATAAATTTATCCTTCTATAAATGTTTCTGGTCATATGATATCGAGCCCTTGCATTAGGATTCATCTTGATTAAAATTTTTGGATTTATTATAGGACGCATAATACTTTTATTNCTTGGAATTTTTTTGCATGCGGAAACCATATTTGTCACCCAAAATTTGTCACCTAACATTTGTCACATGAAACTTACACGTGAAATTAATCGGATCACCTGCAAAGTTATGAACCAATGAAATTCGAAAGATAAAGGCGCACAGGATAAAAACCTGTACGGGGTGCACAGGTTAAGGACCCTCTCAAAAAATTTCTGGTGATACTGGGGTAGCTTCTATAAAGAGTGTCCTTAAAATAGACCCCGGGTCTAGGTTTTTATCCTAGACACCCTATATAAATAAATTTTTTTAAAGTAGCTAACACGTGATACATACAATTGTGGTCTAGGTTAAGAGTGTAGACCCTGGGTCTAGGATAAATTTATCCTTCTATAAATGTTTCTGGTCATATGATATCGAGCCCTTGCATTAGGATTCATCTTGATTAAAATTTTTGGATTTATTATAGGACGCATAATACTTTTATTTTATAAAAACAAAATATATTCTATATAATAATCATTTTAAATAATTAAATAATAAACAATCAAGATAATAATTCTCAACCAAATTTTTTTTTACCATTTCATTACATCATTAACTTCCGCTTCACCAAATAAACTTTCTTTAGTTACTTGGAATGTTGTTGTTTCAACATTTATATTTTCTTCTCTAATAGCAATATCAGATAATTGTTCACGAATAAATTTTAAAAGGTGTCGATTAATTTGATCAAATTCCAAAAGAAATCCATCATGTCCATCTGGTGAATGTATAACAATCATTTTAGAATTTGGAATATGTTCAGCTAATTCATATTGTTCTGAAATTGTGAAAAGACCATCGGATTCAATTCCTTTAGAAAAATAAAATAAAATAAAATAAATAAAAATAAAATAAAAATAAATAAAAAATGAATGAAATTAATAATTTAAAAAAATAATTTGAAAAATAATTTAAAAATAAAGATTTCAATTTCTTACCAAATACACAAGTTGGTTGTTTAATGCTTCTTAATATATCCACTGTATCACCTTTTCTACCTTTTGTTATGTCATGAGAATCCATCTTACGAGTTAAACTGATATAACAATTTGCATCAAATCTTTTGACGAATTTATCACCTTGATATCGAAGATAAGATTGAGCGGAGAATGTGTGAGGTACTGCGGCTGTTAAGTGGTTATTTTTATTTAATGCCCATTCTTTTGTATCAATAGATTCAATTGAATCATTATTATTACTATTCTTAATACAATTTTTGTGATTATTGTTGTGATTATTGTTGTGGTTATTTTCTTTGCTATTTTCTTCATTCTTATTATTACTATTAGTCCCATTAGATATAATTTCACTTTTATGTCCTTCATTATGAATCAGTAATGCTGTTTCTGCTGGTGTTAAAACTTTAAAATGATTATTATTATTAACGTCTGATAATTTTCTGGGATCCTGAAGTTTACGACCAAATCGTGATTCGAAAGAATCTCGTGAACGATAGGTTAGAAGCGCCGACATACGTGCTGCGGCGAGACCGGTATCAGGTATCTATAAAAATATATATACATATATACATAATGTATAAATGGTTAGAAATAATGAAATGATTTTGAATTAAAAAAAATAGAGAAAAGTAGAAAAGATTAGAAAAGGTAGAAAAAATACCTCATCATCTCTATAAAACCCATTACCTAAAAATGATTAAATAATAAAATAACAAAAATAATAATAAATAAATATAAAATAAATAAAATAATTAAATAATAAAATAACAAAAATAATAATAAATAAATATAAAATAAATAAATATAAAATAAATAAATATAAAATAAATAAATATAAAATAAATATAAAATAAAATAAATAAATATAAAATAAATAAATATAATAAATTTCTTTACAATATTTATGATCACAGTAAATAGATTGTCTTTGAGCTTCGTTCCAACTTATACACCAAGCAGAAAGTTTTGACGATGTAGCAATTGGTGCAATTGTTTTAACATATTCCTGACCAAGAAATGCCCATTCTAATACTTGCATTCCACCCATAGATCCTCCAATACATATTGCAACTTGATTAATGCCCATACTATCCAAGATAATTTTATGAAGCCTAACATCATCTTGAGGCGTTGTCAAAGGAAATTCTGGACCATAAATTGATCCGGTATCAGGATTAATAGTAACTGGTGATGCTGATCCATAAGGTGATCCAAGTGTATTTCCACAAAATATGAAAAATCTAGTTGGATCAAAAGCTTTCCCTTTTCCAATTAATGGTCCCCACCTTTTGTTTTTTATAATAATTATAATAATTATTTTTTTATTATAATAAATTGTTCAAAAAAATATATTGGAAATTTAATAAAATTTAGAAAAAAAATGACAAGGTTAATTAATAACAATTTACCAATCTGCAACATCTGCACTACCACTAAGAGCATGACATATAATCATGACATTATCTTTATTACGATTAAGACTTCCCCATGTTTTGTAAGCTACTGGAACTTTATGTAAGGTGTCTCCAGATATTAGAGTAAATTCAGGTACAATTGCGATATGTTGTTCATTTACCATAGAAGAGAACTTATTTTCGGTTTGTGAACTGATATGCTCTATCAATAAAGTTATTTACCATATTACCATAATTATTAATTAAAATTTTTAAAAATTTAAAAAATTCAAAACTTTCCATTACCAAGATTGGATAAATCCATTTTTCTTCAATAATCAACAAATCAATCAGATTATCTGTATAAATTCTTTTTTTTTCTCATTGTTTTACCACATAGGAAATGATCTGAATAAAAGAACTTTGATTATCGTTATCATAGTATCATAGTATCACAGTATTAATTACCATATTTTATTTAGAAGAAATGTCCGCGAAACTTTTACATTCAATAATAGTTAATTATACTTTAAATGATAATAATATTGATTCTTTTATACCTTTTATACTTGAAACAATAACTCATAATCAATTACTAAACACAAATAATAAAGCATCACCACAACAGGATTCAAATTCTACAGATCAACAACAAATACCATTTCATAAATGGTGTACACGCATCAATTCATTATTACAATCTAAAGTTAGTGGTGCTAGATGGGCTGGAGTTTGTTTTATAAAAATTTCTATTGAACAATCGGAATATCTATTTACTCAGAATTTGCAAACGTGGTCTTCTGCTTTGTTAACTTTACTCATGGTTAGTTTAAAATAAAATGAAATAAATGAATTTTAATTTATATTAAATTATTCAATTTAATTTAATTTAGCGTCCGGAACTTAAATTTACCCTGATGAATACCATTTCAGTATTATCTATAATGTTTGGAAGAACAATTGATAAACCTGAACTTCAACGAGAAGTAACTTTACAATTACTTCCACGCTTTAATAATATTCTATTACAACTTTCGGCGAATAAAGAACTATTGGTAATTCAATGTACCAATTCTTAGTTGCTTTTTTTTTTTTTTTT
>PQFF01000259.1:242580-260348 GCA_003547095.1 Diversispora epigaea | reverse complement strand
GAACGGAAGATGGTGGAAATAGAACGGAAGATGGTGGAAATAGAACGGAAGATGGTGGAAATAGAACGGAAGAGGACGGAAATAGAACGGAAGAAAGTATCGCTGGCGCTCATGAAGCAAGTAGCGTTCACGGGGAGACTGGTGCTTCCCAAGAAATTGTATCACGAAAAAGAAGGAGAGAAGATGATGATGATGGTATTTCTAATTAAATAAATCAATTAAATCTATTTGCATATTTGAATTAAATTATTTATTTCTGTTTTAGATAGCGTCCCGATTACTCGACGAGATATTAAGATTTTACTTCACCATTTAGAAGAACAGAATGAAATAATTCGAAGATTGGATNGAACAATTGCTGACAAAATTCGAAAGACTATCTTTATGACTTTCAGGGAAAATGATCTTCCAAAGATAACAACAAAATCTTCGGCAGATGTCATAAAAAATTGGAAGGAGTCATACGAAATTAAAAATGCCTATCGAAAGTTTAATGATGATGTTTTCTGCTCCCAAATTCTTCAAAGGTGTTGGACGTCACGTCCTTCTGAAGAGCAATCAGCATTTACAATTTCTGTGATTAAATATATCTTTAATCCAAACATATATTCAATCCAAATTAAAGATGAAGGTATTCGTCACTATATGAAAAAAACACAAGTAACTATATTTTAACATTTAATTCAAATCATTTTTCGAATATTATTATATATATTTAACAAATTTTTTTAGGAGAAAATGAATGCCAATGAAAAAATTCAATTTTTGGAAGAAGAATTTAATGAAGAGGAAGAAGAAGGGGAAGAAGAAGATGAGGAAGGAGAAGAGGGGAAGGAAGGAGAAAAGGAAATAACACAAGAAGTAACAGAAGAAATAAAAGGAAGTGGAGAAGATGAGGAAGGAGAAGTACTTGCGACAGGTTTCGCTATTCGTTAATCATTTCAATTTATTATTATTTAATTTAAAATTTTATTAAATATAGTTATATGTATAATTTTATAATTTTATAATTATTATATATTTAAAATAAATATTTATTTACGAAATATTCATTAGTTTCGTCAAAACGGAAAACCATATGAACAATGTCCTCAATTGCTTCTATTTCTATAAAGTTATACCATTCTACTAATTTTAATAGAGGACAATCGTATAAATCCGAATTTTGATCAAACTGGTAATCATACTACTGTACTAGTACAAGATGGAATGGTGATTCATTTGGTACATTTACTTCCGTTATCAGTAAAGTCTAAATATAATTAATATCGATATAGTTAATATTTGGATTTTTAATTCATTATTATTATTGTTATAAAATAATACCTGTGCATAACAAATTCCTTTATCTGATTGATATTTGGAAAGTTCTTCATTATTCATGGCAACGGCAATATTACTAAACCAAGGTCGACCATGAAATTTATTTGTTGCTCGACGAATTGCGCCATTTTTTAATGTAACAGAACCAAATATTTTTATTAGGCTTCCTTCAGTAAAAGATTTCTTTAACTCACTAAGATACTCATATACACAATTTTGAAACTCTTTGAAACCTTTTCTCATTGTTTCATTAATATTCGGATTATTTTTTTGTTGGTTGCACAGTTCGGTAATGTTTGAAAAATTAATAATAAATAATTTTGCTGTATATGTTAAGGCTCTTGGAGTTTTAGTTTCTTTTACTTGGTTTCGCAATATCATTGCTCTTCGGCGAATTTATAATAATAAGAGAAAACTATTAATATAATGAAGACAAAATATTACAAAAAATTAAATATTAAATTTTTTAATTACATTTTTCATTATTTGCATCTCCACATCTTTTTTGTTACTGAGACGATATGGAATTTTTACATATGTCTTGTGTAAACTTTCGTATGTCTCCGTAGTATACCCGTTTATTGCTCCAAAGTCTCGTATTGCATCAACAATGTGATAAATCCATGAATGAAGTTTAGGCATTTTCATACCCGATGAACAATCCCAAAATAATGTAATAAATAGATCAGCCCATTCATTAATCGCTATCTATTGATTATTAACAATTGACTTTATTACAGACTATTATAATTATTTTGAAAATTACTAATAAATACCTGAAAATTTTCTAAGTCACTTTCTGTAAATCTTTCGAATCTACTCATCAAATACATCCTATTCCATCTAACGGAGACCTCCGAGAGATCTTTATTTAATAAATTATCCACTACAAATACCATCACTTTCATAAGGTCTCTAAATTCACTTGCGGTTAATCGGGCTATCGATTGTACTCCTTTTGCAAATATTTTTAATCCCGGGTGCCTCGGTATGATTGCAATTCTTCGATTCATTTTGTCTTCTAACGATTTTCCTAATAATTCTTTAGTATATTCTATTTGATACCGAAATAGGCCTAGATCCAAATGATGCATTCTATCAGGAACTGTGGCTGCATAAATATCTATATTTCTAAAATAAAAAAAGATTAGTGTTAGTTAAATATGCATAAATTTAAATAAAATATTTTAAAAAACTTACGGAATAGTCCAAAAGTCGTTATAAACCTGTTCCAGACCAATACTTTCAGCCGAACCATTATTGTAATATTCCTGCATATTTTCTTTATTGCGAATTATTATGCAATCTTTTCTTATACTTGTTAAATCATTTCTATGTATTTGACAAAAATGACAGGGATAATTTGAATTTGCTGATTTAAAAGTTAATGAAAATGTACAGGCTTCCGGCCAATCACCAATTACTGTAGAAATTCTTGGAAAGAACCAGATGTTTTTGTTATTAATTTTAAAATCAATACCATCTTCATCAAATAAAGGATCCAATAGGAATTTTAAAGAATTATGAAAAGTTTCACGCGCTAGTCGCTTAAATCTGGAAGTTTGTCCTTCATTATTGGCAGATAAAATTGGAAGATATCCCAATAATTGCTTAGCATCTTCTTTATTTCTTCTCCAAGTTCGAATATTTCCGAGAGAAATATAAATGGGGTGTAATGAGCTTTTTCCTAATGAATCAGTAGTAGTTGCATCTGAATAGAGAATAATAGATAAAATGTGTGCCTCGGGTCGAATTGAAGCTTCCGCATTTTTCCACCAATTTCCGGAATATTGTTCACTATATAACGTTTCTCCATCGGACTATTTATTAATAATATATAAAATAAATAAATAAATAAATAAATAAAGAATGCTTCATATATATTGTAATATATATATAATAATTACCTGCAAAAATTGATATTTATATATAAAATTTTTGATTATATCAGGGTTTGATAATAGATTCTCGATACAACTTTTAATAGGACGGTAATATACGAAATATTCTTTATTTTTATAATTTAGTATACAATGTTTTGAATATGGTAATTTTTGTACATTCATTATGTCCATAAGTTTTCGACCAGCCTCGATATTTTTAGGAAGAGGCGAAGTAGATAAATTAGAATGTTTGTCAAAAAATTTTATAATTGCGTTTCCGGTTTTATTATTTAAATTATGCTTTATAAAAAGTTCCATTAAGTCAGCATATGCCTCGTTTGGAAATTCCATGACATTTTCTTCTCTTTCAGGCGAAACTTGTTCAAAATTATCATAATCTTCTATATTTGACTCTTCAAATCGATCAGGCGAAACTTGTTCAAAAGAATAATAATCTTCCATATTTGACTCTTCAAATCGATCAGATTGATCGAAATTGCTTTGAGAAGTTTGATTTATGTCGTAATTTTTCGAAAAATTACTTACAACATCAGTATTTTCTAAGACATCTTCATATTCATGAGACGCAGGTGGCATATTTTGATCTTCGTACTCTTCGTTTTCATTAGTTATAGATGGCAAACTTTCTTCCCAACCAGTTTGCATTTCTTCAAATCGATTAATTCGATTAAAATCTTTGTCATCAAGCGACGTATCATTTATGTCATAATGAGTTCTATTAACATGTTGGGCGTATGTTTGTCGGGATGAAAAATAACGATCACAGTATAGGCATTTGAAATCTTTGGGCATTTTTATAAAATTATATTTGAAATACTTCGAAATTTTAAATTTAATTATTTTGAAGATACTTTACAAAATATTATCATTTCTTTTATACTTTTCAAATTCTTATGTTTTTTTTTTAGCAATCAAGAAATTTTTCTTTACAACTATACTTTCGCGTCAAGAAAAATATTCATTACCTTCATTTATTTTCTATAATAGAAACTGGGGCAATGTAAAGAATGTAACTAACTAAATATAGTATATATTCGAATATATTTATCATTTTCAAGTTATAATTTGGTAATATTTATTTTTATTCATTCTCCTTACATATCCAAACCTGCTATGCTTTATACTCCTTCAAAATAAATTTTTAAATAATTTTTCATCTTCAAAACGAATTTTTATATAATTTTTCACTTTCATACCTTTTTTTAAATAATTTTTTTTTTACAACTAAGGTACGTAGTATAACAAAAATAACAAAAATGTAAAATAATTGAATTAAATCTTTGACCTTTTATTTAAAAGGGATGAGCAANAGAAGTGACGACGGTATAATTTTAATAATATTCGTATTTATTCGACAAAACTTAAATTGAAAAGCTATCTATTTTATTAGTTCTATTATTACGTCGAATTCTGACGAAAATTGAACTTTTACAAAAAATAAATGAAGACAACCAAAAGAAATTATGTAAATTGGGAGAAGATATGAAATCAATAAAAGAAAAAATATCTGTGCTTTCATTTAATAAAGAATCCCTGGATGTAATAAATTTAAATTCATAAAATATTTGTAGTTATAATTTAAAAGAGCAGTCTTTGAATTGCAATATTATATATTTCAGTAGTAATTTTTAATAAAATATTCAAAATTTATTTATTATACAGGTTATTATTAAAAAATCCTCAGAAGAACTTATAGAACATAGTATATATCCAATTCCCGGTGATTATAAAGAAATGGCCGAAGAAGTTTTAAGGAAAACAAATAATAACTTTTTTTTGAGTTTGAGTGATCAGTGGGATGGTTATTTTGAAAAAAAAATGAAAAAAGCCACAAGTATCATTCTATAATTGTTTATAATTATAAATATTATTAAATATTAAATAGTTATTAAAATTTACAGATTGGCGAAAAGATACGAAATTTACGCAGCAATTTAAGTACAAAAGTAAAAGCATCTATTTTTAAAATCTTCGATAAATTACCACCTATTAATAGCAATGCGACAGCAGCCGAAATTACTGCATGGAAGAGAAGTCCTATAGTACTAGAATGTTACAAGAAATTGTTTACAGAAATCGAAAACACTTCTGAAAAATATATCGTACGTATCATAAAAAATGCATGGCCCAAAAAAGAATTCATTCCAGGTTCTCACACTGCCTGGTGTGTGTCGATTGCTGAAATCCTTCTAAATCCCAATAATGAATATATCCAAATCACTGAAGATGTTGTTCAGCCTTTTGTCGAAAAAAATTTAGTGAGTAATTGAAATAATTAATATTGTTAAATAAAATTCAAAAACTAACGAAAACATATAAAAAAATATAAAAATATAAAAATATAGAAAAAAATTGAAAATAAGATTGGATTTAATAATGACTCTGACTCAGAAGAAATTGCTGAAACTTTTGAAAGAAAACGAAAAAATCAAATGAATGATGATACAGAACTTCCGACTCTTGGAGAAACGCAAGCAAGATTAGAAAAAGTAATAAATAAAAAAAAGATGAAACAAACCGTAACCCTTCGAAAATCCCAAAAAAAAGATGACAACGGTGATGACGATGATGATTATAATAATAATAATAATAATAATGATTATAATAATGATGATTATAATAATAATAATTATGATTATAATGATTATAATAATAATAATGTTAATAATGAAGATGATTTTCAAATAATTGAAGACGATAGACGATTTACAAATAATTGAAAAAAAATAATGTAAATAAAAATAAATATTAATAAAATAATGCGTAAATTTGCAAAACAAAATGAAAAATAAATTAATTAGCATGTTTTCATCCAACTATATCCCATGAATTTATTCGAATAATATTCGAATAAATTCGCATATATTCGAATTGAAACTATCCAGATATATCCGGATAAAAATATCCGGATATATTTGAGAATCGAATAAATTCGAATATATGCGAATATATTCGCATAAATTCGCGAATTTATCCGGATTTTTTTTAAATTGAAAAATATCCGGATATTTTCGACTCCAACAATTTCCTGATGTTAATTTTACCGATATTAATATTTTAATATATTGTTTTAAAATAACTATAATTTGGTCAATTTTAATGTTACAGAAATGAAATATATATTATCTTGTAGCTAAGAACCAGATCTTTCGATCTGTCATAGGAATATCATAGCAGAAAATCGCTTCTGGTCATGTAAAATTGATTTGAAATTAAAGCTAAAATTAATTATTTTTAAAAATTTAAAAATAATTATTTAATAAATTTTATAATTGCGCCAGCCAATCAGAATTGCGCCATTATTTAGCCTTTGTGCCAGAATTTAGCCATGGCGCAATCAGGCGCAATGGCTAAATTCTGGGCTCAATTGGCTAAATTAAATCTGGCTAAATTCCTGGCTCAATTCGTATTGCGTCTACCATCCCTATTCACGATGTTCGCGATTCTTGAGATATTATAAGAAAAAATAAATAGAAAGAAAAAAAAATAAGAAATAATAGAAAGAAGAAAGAAATAATAAAAAGAAGAAAGAAAAAATAAGAAATAATAGAAAGAAGAATGAAAAAAAATGAAAAAAAGAAAATGAAAAATGAAAAAAAAAGGAGAAAAGAGAAAACGCAAAAAAATAAAATGAAAAAAGTATATAAAAGTATATAAAAAGTAGAAGAAAAAAGTAGAATGAAAAAAATATAAAAAAAGTATAAAAAAAGTATAATAAAAAATAGAAAAAAATGTAATCAAATATATTTCAGAAAGTAATTGGATGTTTTAGAGAGTAATTGGGAAAGTAATGAATTAAAGTAAGAGCGAAAAAAAGATACTTTTATTATTCTTACACTATTCTTACGCTATTTTTACATTGTTCTTACACTATTCTTACACTATTTTTACATTATTCTTACACTATTCTTACGCTATTCTTATATCAAAATAATTTCAGATTCAGAAATCTTATTGATTTTTTTTCTGATCTTATTATATATTGATTTTTTGAATATTTTTAGAATATTTCTTTTTATTTTTTAAAAAATTTCAAAAATAATTTAGAAAAAATAATATTAATTTAGGAAATAATAATAAGAAAAAGATCATTAGCTTCTGTATTATATGAAGATAATACATCTTCAGATAAAAATAGAAATAGTAGAAATAGATCAATTTCTAATATACTTGGTGAAGAATCAATCTCAAATCAATTATCAAATAGTAGTAGATTAGTTTTATGTAATTGTCCGAAATGTAATGGAAGATTAATAGATCCTCGCACAAAGGTGATTCATGATTTGTCTAACGAGTCATCAGAAATTTTAATAGAATCTTTCCAAAATCGGCAAGAAATCGAAGAAAGTGAACGAATTGATGAATCTTCATCATCAAAATCAACTACACTTACGCAAGATGTTAATCTACTAGAAATAGAAAAGGATGACATCCCAAATCTTACCTTCTTACCTAGAATACATCCAAAAAGACATACAAATCAACCAATTTCAGTTGAAATTTCTAATATAACTGCTGATAATAAAGTTTTAAATATTTCTTCTGAAGATGAAATGGAAGAAATGAAAGAAATAAGTATCGAAAGTAAAGAAGAATCAGCTGATAAATTTTTTAATATTTTTGAAAATTATTTATAACCAAATTATGATCCTAATGAACTGATTGATCTAAAATTGACAAATAATAATTTATATCTATGGATTCTATTATGGATAATGAGCTTTCGGATAAAATTCAACTTACCTGAAACTGCTACAGAATCGTTAATAAAGTTCATTAAATTATTGTTATTAAAAATCAGCAATTTCGAATTTGATATTTTTTCTAATTCAATATATATGACAAAAAAAGAACTTGAATTAAGAGATGATTTTTATTCTTTTCCTACATGTCTGAAATGCCATAAGCTTTATAATAAGCAAGAAGTAGAAGATTATAAAAAAAATGATATCAATTCTGTCATGAAATGTCAGCACGTCGAATTTCCAAATTCAGCAACTAAATAAAATCGCCAATGCCAAACAATATTATCTGAACAAGTTCCAATAATGGATAGATTTAAGTTAAAATTCAAGTTGGTTTATCTATTTACCGAAATTCAACAACAATTGATGGCATTTTATAATCGTCTGAATTTCGAAAATTTCTTACAAACTCTGATAAAATTTTATCAGACATTTATGATGGTCAAATTTGGAAGAGTTTCAAAGAAACAAATGATGAAAATTTGCCGAATTTTTTCTGAAATGAGACAGCGGATTCACATTTTGGTTTAATGATAAACCTTGACTAGTTTTAACCTTACGATGATACTATTCATAGTACTGGAGTAATTTATACCGCAATTTGTAATCTGCCCAAATATATCTGATTTAAACGTGAAAATCTACTAATTCTTGAACTATTGCCAGGTCCAAATGAAGTTAGCCTACATAAAATAAATCATTATTTGGCACCAATTGTGGACGAATTGGAATTACTTTGAAATGGAATTATTCTAAATAAGACAAATAATTGTCTGAATGGAAAGAAAATCTGGGCAGCTTTAATATAGTTTCTTGTGATATACCTGCTGCTAGAAAAATCTGTGGTTATATTTCGGCATTAGTATTTTGTCATTAATGCGAAAAAAAGGCAAATTACGAAAATTGGCAACATAATTTTGCTGGGATGGATGATATGGACAATTGGTTCATTACAAAAGATTCATCCAAGTATCTTGAAAATGCTTTAAAATGGAGAGATTGCAATTTGGATTCTGCTAAAAAGAAATTTATAAAAAATAGTGAAGTAAAATGGTCAGAATTGTTGTGCCTATCTTATTTTGACCTAATTCGATTGATCCTATACATTGTTTATTTTTGGGTATTGCAAAATGGATCATGAAACGAATTTGGGTAGATATAGGGGTTTTATTATTAAATGATTTAAATAATATTCAAAAAAAAATAAACGAATTTCAAGTTCCAGCCGATTTGGGTCAAATTTTGGGAAAAATCTACTGTGGTGAAGGTTTTTCTAATTTTACTGCCGATCAATGAAGAATCTTTATTTCAATTTATGCTACTGTAGTACTTTGGGAATATTTAGAAGAAGTAGATAGGAAGATTCTTACATATTTTGTTTAAATTTGTCATCTTTTTGTAAATTGAATTCTAGAAATTAAATCTTTAGATGAAATTCATAAGAAAATAGTAGATGTTGTAACGTTAATTGAGAAAAAATATGGAAAAAATGTAATAACACCAAATCTTCACTTGTCGCTTCATTTAAGTGCATATTCGCACGATTTTGATCCATTATATGCTTTTTGGTACTTTTCATTTGAAAGAATGAATGGAATACTTGATAAATTAATTTACTTTGATTATTTTTTGATTATTTTTTGATTATTTTTTTCTGATTTTTTGATTATTTTTTGATTATTATTTTTTTCTGATTTTTTTCTGATTTTTTTCTGATTTTTTGCTTATTAGGTTTACTGTCCAATAGTCATTGACAAATCGAACCAGAGCTAATGCGTCGATTAATCAATGACAATAGAATAAATGAGATGATATATATTGAAAATAATTCAAAAGGCCTAGAAATTCTTAATACTCGTCAATCCGTCGGATCTCTTTCAAAAATGGATCAATTTGGTCATGATGAAATGAGAAGATTCTGGATGTATTCAAGAACAATTCAAGAATCAACTATTTCTGGAAAAGAACCATTTCCNAGAAAATAGTAGATGTTGTAACGTTAATTGAGAAAAAATATGGAAAAAATGTAATAACACCAAATCTTCACTTGTCGCTTCATTTAAGTGCATATTCGCACGATTTTGATCCATTATATGCTTTTTGGTACTTTTCATTTGAAAGAATGAATGGAATACTTGATAAATTAATTTACTTTGATTATTTTTTGATTATTTTTTGATTATTTTTTTCTGATTTTTTGATTATTTTTTGATTATTATTTTTTTCTGATTTTTTTCTGATTTTTTTCTGATTTTTTGCTTATTAGGTTTACTGTCCAATAGTCATTGACAAATCGAACCAGAGCTAATGCGTCGATTAATCAATGACAATAGAATAAATGAGATGATATATATTGAAAATAATTCAAAAGGCCTAGAAATTCTTAATACTCGTCAATCCGTCGGATCTCTTTCAAAAATGGATCAATTTGGTCATGATGAAATGAGAAGATTCTGGATGTATTCAAGAACAATTCAAGAATCAACTATTTCTGGAAAAGAACCATTTCCAGGTGAAATGTTGAAACCATTTTCAGAAAATATTCCATTTTCGGCAGATGGAATTTTAGATCTAATGATTACTTATTATAATGATACATATGAAAACTTGAAATTTCGGAAGTCATTTGAAACCAATTCTTTAAATTCAATAATAATTCCATTAAGAATAAACAAATATTGTTGCTGCCGAATTGGTTTCGAAATATTTGGTTCGACATTTTCACCTAAACATCAAAAAAGCTCATATATTCTAGCTAAATTTGCATCTAAAGATGATAGTATTGATATTTATCTGGGTCAAATTCAGTTCATGAAATAAGTACAAATAGAATAAATATGGAAAATCATTATTTGGTATATGTTCGTTGGTACAAAAAAATCAAGAATCAGTTCTATTTCGGCATAAATGAAGAACAAATATGTAATATCGAATTATGGGATACTGAATTTTATCCTAAAAACTGAGATTGTATTATTCCAGTTCATCACATTCTTGGACGATTTGTACTAGTTAAGTACAAAATTTCAGATCGTAAAAATGTTAAAGAGTATTTGGCAGTAAATCTAATAAATAGAAAATATAATTTACGCTAAAAATTATCTTTCTTATTTTATTCCGAAATGATTAGGATTATGTAATTTTATTAAAATTTCCATAAATACATAATAAATCAGAAATAAATGATAAATCAGAAATTTTGCATTAAAATCATCTGAATTCAGTAATTTTTTTTCTGAAATAATAAAGATTTTATTAAATTTTCTAAATTTCGGTTGAATTTAAGATAAATTTTTGCGGAAAGAGTATATTTCTGAAATTGACATTTCGACAGCATCAAAATATTGTATAANAATAAATATGGAAAATCATTATTTGGTATATGTTCGTTGGTACAAAAAAATCAAGAATCAGTTCTATTTCGGCATAAATGAAGAACAAATATGTAATATCGAATTATGGGATACTGAATTTTATCCTAAAAACTGAGATTGTATTATTCCAGTTCATCACATTCTTGGACGATTTGTACTAGTTAAGTACAAAATTTCAGATCGTAAAAATGTTAAAGAGTATTTGGCAGTAAATCTAATAAATAGAAAATATAATTTACGCTAAAAATTATCTTTCTTATTTTATTCCGAAATGATTAGGATTATGTAATTTTATTAAAATTTCCATAAATACATAATAAATCAGAAATAAATGATAAATCAGAAATTTTGCATTAAAATCATCTGAATTCAGTAATTTTTTTTCTGAAATAATAAAGATTTTATTAAATTTTCTAAATTTCGGTTGAATTTAAGATAAATTTTTGCGGAAAGAGTATATTTCTGAAATTGACATTTCGACAGCATCAAAATATTGTATAAATTTCAGCACGAATTCGGAAATTCTGAATTTTGGTTGAAACTAAAATCTGAATTTCTAAATTTTAACTAAAATTTATTAACGGTCGAATTTAAGATAAATTTTTGCGAAAAGAGTATATTTCTAAAATTGATATTTCGACAGCATCAAAATATTGTATAAATTTCAGTACGAATTCGAAAATTCTGAATTTTAGTTGAAACTAAAATCTGATTTTCCGAATTTTGGCTAAAATTTATTAACGGTCGAATTTAAAATAAATTTTTGCGGAAAGAGTATATTTCCGAAATTGACATTTTGATAGTAAAACAGCATCAAAATATTATATAAATTTTAGCACGAATTCAGAAATTCTGAATTTTGGTCAAAACTTAAAAATCTCTTCAAAATTTCCTGAAATTGACATATTTCTAAATATAAATGAGAGAACTACAAATTTTGGTAGATTTATTAAGAGCTGAAGAACTCGATCGAAATATAATATTATGTAAATTTTTCTATCAATCCACTAGATATTTCTCTAATGCAAAGACATTAAGAGATACGTGCCAAAAAAAAGGATACAAATTTAAACTCTCTGAAATTAAAAAATGGCTCATAAATCAAAATGAGTGGCAAAAATATGCACTGGCTCCTAAATACATTTCACGGGTTAGTTATGGCAAAATTTCACGTCTGAATTGTGTACACTAAGCTGATATACTCTTTCTTACCCATGATCGTTATAAGCAGAAGATATACAAAGCAGTGCTAAATATAGTGAATTGTACGTCAAGATATAAGGCTTCAGTTCCTCTCACGTTGAAGAAAAATTCTGAAGTTACTAAAGTGTTCAAGAAAATTTATAATAGTTCATCAAATCTATTAACCTGGTCTAAATTGCTAACCATTGATGTGGTAAAAAATTCATAGGTATACATGTTTCCAAAATTGATTTTGAATTTTTGAGGTATTTCGTCTTTTTGAGATTTATGTAGAATCTATTCTATATATAGAAGTAAAAAAAGTACTTAGTTATATGTATCTTTAATCAAGAAATTTATCTGGGTGGTTAAAAAATTTTGGATTTTAAGTAAAATAATTTCGTCTTCTATGAAAAACTATTTTGACTTTTTTCTCCAAAATTGCAATTTCGGGGCCCCAAAATAATTTAGCGTGCAAGTATATTCATGGGTGAAACTTCAAAAATAATAGAAGTATATAATATAACAATTCGAGTGATTGGTATGTATTCTCATTGGGGCTCGTTCTCATTGAAAAATTTAATAAAACTTTAACAGAGATACTTTACAAGATTCAATATGCTGTTGAAAGTATAACTTCAAACCTTAAATTAATAAGAGAGTGGGTTAAGTATTTATCAGAAATTATCGATTACCTAAATAATTATCCGACGCGCCTCATTCGAGAGAATCTCGGCCATCCATAAAATATAAATGTTCTGTTAGGAAATATGAAGAGAATCGGTTGAAAAAAGGTGATACAGTCCGTTATTTGCTGGCTAATGCGGAGTGGGAAGGAGGTATAAAAACAACACGCCAGATGACAGATCCTGTATTTTCACCTTCTATCCATAAAATCTAAAAAATCGTGGTAACGAAAAATGAATCTATTTTATATTACTTAGAAGGTGATGAGTTTACACCAAAACGGGATTCGTGAGAGAGGAACTCATGCAGGTATTTTCAGAAAAAATCGAGTACCCACTGCAGAGTATATTAGAAGAAAATGCCCACTTCAGATCTGTTAATTTCGTTCGTGCTATTAATAAAATGACTAAGGCTCAACAATATGTCAAGAAGTGTGATGGTAAGTGTTTAGAAAAATCTGGACAAATAAATGACCTCGATGTATATTTCTGGACATGTAAAAATAGACTCTATCAGTTTGAGTATCCATTAGAAGTATTAGAACGTAAATTCGAATGGTACTCACTTTGTCCACATACCCGTAAAAGAAATTGTAGATATATTTTTGAAGATCTGTTGAGTAAGGAATTTCCACCATGTTCGATCCCATTTTTGAAAAAATTATGACTCGATGGATACAATGAAGAGCTAAAATTGACATGGGAATATAATGGCGTCCAACACTATAATCAGAATAGTTTATATCACAAAAATCGAGATGATCTAGAATTACAGAGGAAACGCGACCAAAAAAAGCAGGTGATATGTAATCGAGAAGATATAGATCTCATATTAGTACTATTTGATGCAGATTTTCTGCCATATATAAAAAGTGAATTGTAAAAGAGAGGTTATTTATCGCATAAAGAATAATCCTGCAAAGATCATTATTTTTCGATATAATAATTTAGCATTACTTATCTTGATTAGAATGAAAATAGAAAAGCTTGATCTATGTGAAATATCTGTATTTAATATTGACGAATACAAAAATCTGGAAAAATTCAACAAATTAAATAGCGTCCCCAATGGCCTTTCAATGTATTGGTTAGTAGGCGAACTAGAAAAAAGGGTGGAACAAGATATATTAAAAATGATGATTTGGTTTTGATCAGACATCATCTTAAGGAACCAAAATATAGATATTTGCGTGATTGCTATAGTATTATTGCAAATAGTTTCAAACCATATCGTGAAGATGTTATATTCCGAACAATAAACCCGATAAAATACCAAAGATAGAAGAATTTTTTCCTGAGAGAGGAACAGTTGTTATATTCGAAGATGTATGTACCAAACCTAAAAAAATACAAGAAAAAATTGCTCGTTATTTTACTAAAGGGTGACACTCTAATATTAGTACCATATATGTTACACAATCCTTCTTCGACTGCCCAAAATTAATAAGAAAAAATCTCGATTATATCGTTCTCTTCAATGGCAGTGGTACATATAATGAACTAGCTAATATTGTTAGGCGATACACAAAAAATTGACGTAATGTTGTTGATATACTTAATAAAAATCCGCAAGGTCGAGAATTCATTGTAATCGATTTAATCAGAGCGAAAGAGAATGCCCATTATATAAGGAAAGGTTGGGATACCCTTTTAAAATTAGACGAATAAAAGTAATATCAATATACTTATTACTTATATGTCTTGACACTAGCTTCGCTATTATTGGGACTTTAGACTTGCAAGTAATTTTTCCGCTTTTTGCAATTTTAATTTTTGTTGATCGATTTCACTGCACAATTTATTATTAGCATTAATTCGCTCTTCAAGCTGTTTAGTGATTTCTTGCATAAAAGGGTCAAAAGTTTTTTTCATTGAATTCAAGCAATTGTCGGGATAAACTATCTAACTCTTTTTTAACGTGACAATTAATCTCTTCGACACATGTAAAGCAAGAGCACTTATGTGCCCGATAACAGGTTGGGACAATATCTTGGGTTTGAGTTTCCTGATTAGTCATGATTATACTATATGATAAATTTTCAAGTGGTGATGGGCTTCGACGTTGACGTTCTTTTTTCCTATTATAAACTATAATTTCATGTTGCAAAAAATCTTCGATATCTGGATCTATACCACATGCTTCTAATTCTGTCAATGGATTGCGCTTTCTTGTAATTAAACGTCTCCATGATTCTTCTAGTAATGAAGGTGGTAATTGTTTTATTAAATTTGTATATGCCTGATTGAATCTCATTTGATACACCGAATAAAAATTCTGTCGAATTCTATCACTGGTCGAATGAACAAAAATCGGAATCCTATTAATGGCGCAAATATGCATAAATCGGACATCCTATTTGTGAAAATTCATAAATCGGAAATTCCTATTCATAAATCAGAAAAAATCGACTGCCTATATTTAATAAATCTTAGCAAATTTAGCCATTAATCGGAATTCTATTCATGATAAAATCGTCCTATTTTTTTTCATTTGACCAGTGTATAGAATCCTGAAAAAGTTTGTAACAAAAAATAGTGTGAAATTACTTATATGTATATTGATAATTTGACCGGGACTTTCGAGTCCTTTATTTATTGTTAAACTATGATTTGAAAAAAAAACTCTTTCTCTTTTGTCACAAAAATCGAAAAAACAAACAAAAAAATTTAAAAACGGTTCGGTGCCAGAAAAACGTTAACGACGTCGTATAAGGAAGGCCAAGGCTTAAGTATATAATACCACTCTTTTTGAGGCAAGGGGCTCTGCCGGACGAGACTGAGTTGGGGGCCTAATATCTACTATTATATACTTTCGCGGCGGTTTTCCTCCAAACAGAAGTTCTTTCGTCCTGGGAAGAAACACTAACAAAGAAGACTTCGGGTAACTACCATAACACTCTGAAGCGTAGTGAGGAAGTGTGACTTTGCGAGTGGCAAAAACTTGGGACACTTTCACTTAAACGACACGGCACAAAAAATTTATAAAAAATATTTTCTTCTGTCTTTTACTTGGGGCCTTACTTTTCGTTTATTTTGGGCTTTCTTTCTGTCTTTAATTTTGGGAAACTAGCAATATGGTTTACATTCCTTAAAATAACACAAAACACTTAAAAATTTCCTTTGACTTTTTATGGTTTTACAACTTTCACTTTATTTTGGTTCTTTCGGTCTTTTTTTTGGGACTTTCGTGGGGAATTTTCAAATATTGGTTTGCCCCCATTTCTGGTCACGTGAGGGGATTCGTTACACTTTAGATGTAAACAAACTAAATTAGATGCGACAATAAAGGGCAAAATTGGTCACATGCGGGAACATTACACGACAGACGTAAACAAACTAAAAGGGAAACAACAAAGGGTCAATAGTCACATGACAAGATCTACATAATAACAATTTGGTCAGGAGAGAAATAGTCAACACGTGACGATCAGGTGCTTTTTTCGCCAAAGGTATTACTTAGATATGCTTGGTCACTGACTTTGATCTATAGCGTCAACAACGGCGGTAACTATACGTGAGAAGTTAAACAGCAAATATCAGAACGTTCGACTTCGGCAACATGGAACATACTTTCTCTCCTGGAGCCTAAATGACACAAACAAGGGCACAAGACCAGAAGAAACGTCAACACGTGACACCAGGTAACTTTTTCGCCAATGGAAACAATTAGATATGCTTGGTCACTGACTTTGATCTATAGCGTCAACAACGGCGGTAACTATACGTGAGAAGTTAAACAGCAAATATCAGAACGTTCGACTTCGGCAATACGGGACACAAATTTCTTCTGGGGCTTAAGTGACAAATAAAGTGTAATGGTCTTTAAAGTGTAACAATAAGGTGACGCGATGATAAGTTGATGGGGACGGGGATGGGATTAAAGGGGTTGTGGTGGGTTGGAAGGTTAGGGGTTTGAAGTTGTTGGGAGGTTTGTTGGGAAATGTGTTAGATGGTGAGTTGTTGTTTGGTGGGTTGTATGATAGTTGTATATTATTTTTAGGAGATGTAGGACGGTTAAATGATGAGTTGTTGGGGGACGGTTGGGGTTTTTATTGGGAACTTGGCTAACCTTGGGCGTGCAAGGTCCTCGGCGCCCGTTTTGTGACAGCTACCTTATATGAGCAATAAGGGAGGAGGTTAGGTACGTGAGCTGATGACTTAACCATTTCCGCCAAAGCTGGTTGGTGTACCTTACAAGAGCGGTAAGGAAGCAGTCTTTTAATGTGAGCTGATGCGAAAGACTTTTGCAACTTGGCACCTTCGGTTCCCCTTTTTTTACCTCGTTTTGTTGCTGGGGGCATGTTATGTGTCCCTCTTTATAATATTGGCGATGTGGGGTTTCCTCTTGGGGTTAACTTTGTTAACTCTTAGCGAGATTGGGCGGTGGGTTGATCGTTAAAATTGTTTTTTTAATAGAATTAGCTCTAGTTTTATTTTTATTTGTAATGTTACTTATTTTTTTAAGATTCAAGCGTTATTGTAGTTTGTTTGCTTAATAATAAATAACGAAATAAAGGTACAATCGCGTTAGCCAACAAAAAAAAAAAAAAAAAA
>PQFF01000259.1:228365-242286 GCA_003547095.1 Diversispora epigaea | reverse complement strand
AAAAAAAAAAAAAAAAAACTATGATTTGATCCAATACATACTGTACGTTTAGAATTACATAAATTTAACAAAAAAATGTTACCAGCCCTCAGGGGTAACGAAATAAAGTCTAAAGTACCAGTCCTCAAGGATACCTCAGATGGTTTTATTTTAAATAAATAGATATATATGAATAAGTTATAAAATTAATAAATAGATTAAATCGAATATATGATATATGTTACATAGTTATAGTTTAAACATTGTTAATTTGTCGCATTTCTGCTCTAATATTTTGTAAACATGCATAATGAAAGGCAAGCTCCTGAGCAGTTAATATTTAAAGATCTAGTTTCTTATTTAAAAGTATTCTAATTCTTAATGCCGTTCCAAATTAAATATTCTATATATGATGCTTATAAAATTGCTGAAAGTCAAAATGGACAATGTCTTTCTGATCATTATATTAATTGTAATACTCCATTAAGATGGAAATGTGCAAAAGGACATGAGTGGACTGCTAACTTTCACAGTATAAAAAATTGTAAGACTTGGTGTTCTACTTGTTCTGATACTAGACTCGATATTTCAGTTGCTAAAGAATTAGCACATAGTAAAAATGGTGAGTGTCTTTCCAAAAATTATATTAATAATAAATTACCTTTATTATGGCGTTGTGCCAAAGGACATGAATGGACTGCCAATTTTACTAGAATAAAAAACCAAGGTGCGTGGTGTCCAGATTGTGCACATAGAAGGCCACTTACTCTTGAAATTGCAAAGAAAATTGCATTTAGTAGAAATGGGGAATGTCTTTCAACTGAATATATTAATTCCAATGTTCCAATGCAATGACAATGCATTATGGGATATAAATGGAATGCAACTCTAAGTAATATAAAAAGAGGCCGATGGTGTCCACATTGTGCCGGTGTAATTTCTCATACTCTTGAAATTGCTAAACAAATGGCATATAGTAGAAATGGAAAATGCCTTTCAACCGAATATAAAAATCTCGAAACTGATTTACTATGGAGTTGTGCTAAAGGGCATGAATGGTATGCCTCTTTTAGTGGAATAAAAAATCAAGGTACATGGTGCCCATATTGTGCAGGTAACATTCGATATACTCTTGAAGTTGCTAAACAAATTGCTTTTAACCGAAATGGAGAATGTCTTTCTACAGAGTATATTAATACCCGTTCAGATTTGTTATGGAGATGTACTAATGGACATTTATGGAATGCACCACTTTTTAATATAAAAGTTTTAGGTGCTTGGTGCCCTTTTTGTCGAAATAAGTGTGAAAATCTTTGTCGTGAAATTGTTACTAAATATTTAGGGTTGCCTTCTAATATTCGTCGACCAGATTTTTTAAAAACATATGATCACCCTCTCAGATTGGAACTTGATATTTACTATCCGGAATTTGGATTAGCTATCGAAGTACAGGGGCAACAGCATGAAAAATATATCGAATTCTTTCATAAAGGTGATCCCAATAATTTTATCAAACAGCAAGCACGGGATCAACTCAAGAATGAATTGTGCGAAGAAAACTGGATTGTTTTAAGGTATGTTTGGTATTACGAAGACCCATATATAGTTATTCCAGAACATCTTCGAGAATTGGGTCTCATTGAATAAACTCGAAACTTTAAATGCATTTACGATATTTATTTTTATTTATTTACAGATGCTAATTAAATAGAATCAATACATTATCTAGGTTCAGGTTTACTTACTTTAATGAAATCGCAATACTCCACGCTTGAAATTGATAATTATTTTCAAGTATGATAAAAAAATATTACAAGTGAGGAGCGTAACCCATTATACATAATTTTCTATGCTATTATCTACATGATTATTTTTTCTTTTTCGAGCAATATTTCCCGATTTTAACCCTCTTACTATCTGGGGATTCATCCGCACACGACCTATCCTTTATTAAACCAACGATCACACCCAAAACCTTCTTCACGTCCTTACATAACGTTAGATATTCCACAGAATTTTTATCCAAAGCATCTTCGGAAAATTCAATGCTTAATGGTAATTTACTGCCTTGTGATATTTTTCCTGGAGTGTAAAGTAGAAAATGCCAATCTCTGGCAGAGCTCAAGATACCATAAAGATAATCGAAATCATCACCGTCCCTCTTTCTTTTTCTCTTGTTCGTTTCGTATGAGCTCTCAAGTTGCTTGATATTTTGAGCAAAACCTTCGAGTATGCTACGTTGGACCTTGTCTTCAGTGACGCAAATAAGGTTCTCGGATTTCTAGAAATAATATATAGATTAATATTCCAATAAATTTCAGCGACAGGCCGTCGTCCAAATTTGTCAAGAAAAATTAAAATATTCCTCATACCCTGATTGCGTAATCGACTCGCCTGGAACTTACATCACCAACTATTTCAAATTCTGGTCTCATACTAAATTCCTTATTCGTGGCGTCTTCCGTAATATGAAGGGCTGTGTGCAGAATAGTCGAAACGTATTCATTACGTATAGACTCTAAACTATCTAAAACCAATGACCCGTAATGCTTCATCCTGAACAAAATATCCTCCATACAATGTCCGAAATGCTTATCCCGATCCAAAATTTCGTGGGTTTGTAGCTCGAATAACGGGATAGAGTCTGTACCATTGGAGTCGATGCCATATTTCGCCAACACTTTCTTTAAACTGTGGTATGACGAGAACGCTTTTAATCTTTTCTCCTTACACTCCTTAGCGAAGTCCGCAAGTAACAGTGCAGGACCAGCCTTTATATTAATATCTCTAAAATCTTGTTTGGTCATATTGAGAAAGGCACGACCAGTAATCTCTTCATTGCTTAAAATTTCAAGGTAAGATTCTTTAAGTTTCAAGTCCTCCTGCTTTCGTAAAAATTCTATAAGTTCACCCGCATCGTATTTTTTAATTTCGTCTGCTAATGTGGCCGTCTCATTTCCAGTTGCAGTGGTTGCAGTGGTGGTAGTAGTGGTGGAAGTAGTGGCAGAAGTAGAGGTGGAAGTACTAGTGTCTGACATAGCAGGCTCGGGAAAAGAATTTTATTAACGAAAAATACTAAAGGGAGGGTCAGACATTTAAATAGTTTGTCAATCGTTAATCACGTGAGATATCGGATAGAGGGACACGTAAAAATTATTTGGATTATTTCAAATATTTATTTGGAAAATCGCAAATATTTGGATAAATTTGGATAAAATTTTACTAATAAATTTTCTTTTTTAAAGATGGTTTTTATTATTATATTTATTATATTGACAACTAAAAACCATAAATTTTATTAACCTAAGTTATTAAAATACATCATATTTAATATCTTAAGTGATTCAGTACTTAAATTTTGCCTATTATTACTAAGAATATTATTGTAAACTGAAAAACTCCGTTCTACAGCACAGGAAGAAATAGGTAACCATATATAATTATATGCAATCTCACTTAAAAGAGAAAAAGTAGATGCCATTTTTTCCCAAAAATTTTGAAAATTTGAATAATTAACTTCAATTAATTCAAAATTACAATATAAAGACCATTCTTGCAGAAGTTCTATAGATGGATTTAATAATTGTGGAATATCAGAACTATATTTTTGAATATCACGATTTGATAAAGATAATTTCAAATAGCGTGGGTCAAAAATATGAACTGCCTTGAAAAGTGATCGGGAAAGATGATTAGAAAAATGAATAGAAAATTTATTATAGGCTGCATTATATGCAGATTGAAAAATTGGAATAAAATTGGATAATTCAGTATTATATTTAGAAAGAATATTATTAATTTCATTACCAAAATCTGTTGCAATTGTTCCGTAAGTAAGATAAATTTCAAGTTGCTGAATTCTTGCTTCAATTAAAGGAAAAATAGGATTTGTTTCCTTTTAAAAAAAATCAGTATCTAATATAAATTGACGTGAATGATAACGAATAAAAGCTAAATATATTTCCATTAATTCATTTGCATTTCTATCATTAAAAATTGACATAATATTTTCAATTGTTTCATTGGATTCCAGTTCATGCTCTTCAGAATAAAATCCTCGAATATAGTCCAAATAGTCAAAAACATATATCGTCATTCGAAACCAAGAATTCCATCTTGTTGTATTAGGTAATGGCATAAATCGTAAAGTTAATTGTTGAGTATCTTGAGAATTTAAACTATTATCAGAATTAGTTGAAATTAGTATTAGGAATCGTGTATATATTTGTACTCGATTATTCGTCACGATTATTTAACGAATAATCGCGATTATTTAGCGATTATTCACGATTATTCGGCGATTATTCAGCAATTATTTGGCGATTATTCGACGATTATTCGGCGATTATTCGGCTCAACGATTATTCGACGATTATTCGGCGATTATTCGGCTCAACGATTATTCGACGATTATTCGGCAATTATTCGGCTCAATGATTATTCGACGATTATTCGCGATTATTCGACGATTATTCGGCAATTATTTGGCGATTTTTCACAAATATTTTTTTAAAAACTTAATAACTTCGCGAATATCAATGCTACAAGGATGAAACACATACCATTTTGTAGCTAAAAACAAGACTGTTCTTTCTGTCTTAGAAATATCTTAGTAGAAAATTACTCTGTGCTTCAATAATCGCGAGTGAAGTCAAAAAAACAGAAAGAAATAAGTGAAAATTTGCAAAAATTTTCACAGGTGGTGAAAATTTGTGCAAATTTTTGCCTCTAAAAATTTTCTGATGCTAATACCATCAAAATCACTACTAAGCAAATATAAAAATATAAATAAATGTTTGTTTCTTTTAAATAAAATATTTATTTAACACTCAATTTTGATATTAATTAATAAATAACAAAGTTTATAAAATTTCAATATTTAAATTGATTTATTAATATAATTAATATTAAATGGTTTGATATTAAATCAAAATTAACATTTAGAATTGGTAAATTAATATTAGAAATTATAAAAGTTATATTAAAAATTAAAAATTATTAAGGAAACATTTCTACATATGTATTATTTCGTTTAATAAAAAGAATTTGATTGACTAAATGTGGATTTAACCTATTTCTAAGAGAAGTTACATGAATTCCAGCATCTGAAAATAATCTTTCAGATGGTACAGATGTTGCAGGAATTGATAAATATTTTTGTGCCAATTTTGATAAATTGGGATATGAATTACAATTTGCTTTCCACCAAATTAAAGGATCATTTTTTTCATGCATTAATAANAGTGAAAATTTGCAAAAATTTTCACAGGTGGTGAAAATTTGTGCAAATTTTTGCCTCTAAAAATTTTCTGATGCTAATACCATCAAAATCACTACTAAGCAAATATAAAAATATAAATAAATGTTTGTTTCTTTTAAATAAAATATTTATTTAACACTCAATTTTGATATTAATTAATAAATAACAAAGTTTATAAAATTTCAATATTTAAATTGATTTATTAATATAATTAATATTAAATGGTTTGATATTAAATCAAAATTAACATTTAGAATTGGTAAATTAATATTAGAAATTATAAAAGTTATATTAAAAATTAAAAATTATTAAGGAAACATTTCTACATATGTATTATTTCGTTTAATAAAAAGAATTTGATTAACTAAATGTGGATTTAACCTATTTCTAAGAGAAGTTACATGAATTCCAGCATCTGAAAATAATCTTTCAGATGGTACAGATGTTGCAGGAATTGATAAATATTTTTGTGCCAATTTTGATAAATTGTGATATGAATTACAATTTGCTTTCCACCAAATTAAAGGATCATTTTTTTCATGCATTAATAACTCTTTCATTTGTAAATATTGTTCAAATTCATTTGAATTAGTTCTAAATTCTTGATTAGAAGTTGAAGAAAGATGTGAAAAAAAAAATGATATTAAAGATGTTGAATCTACTTCTAATGAACTTTGAGTTTCATCAGATGACAAATTTACAATTTCTTTAATTTCTTTTTTAATTTTGTTATGTATAATATCACGTGTATTCTAAATAATAAATTATATAAAAAGTTAAATATTATATAAATTATTTAATTAAAAAAATATATACTTACTTGTGAACAAAAAGTTAAATTTTTAAATCTAGGATCTAAAAATGATGCAATTACTCCATAATTATTTGGGATATTCCATCTTGTTTCAAGATCATTCAAAATAGTATTACAAATATTTGAAATTGTAATATTTGTAATAGTAGTATTTTTTGATTTTATATTTTTAAAATTACGTATAACTTCATCAATTATTGGAGCAGTAAGAGCTAATGTTGTATAATTTTCTCTTCCTAATAATCTTGTTGCTTGTTCAGCAGAAGCTAATAATTTTGTTAAATCTTGAATAGTTTTCCATTCTGTTAAAGTGGGTAAAAGTCGATCCATAATATTAAAATCACGAACATCAATTGATGAATGACTATTTTCTAAGTTATTAGCTAACCATTTAATTGAATTTTTTAATTCATAAAGTCGAACTAAAGCATTGTAAAATAAATTCCACCTTATATCTATAGGCTTAATAATTTCAACTGTTTCATTTTCTTGAATTTGATTACACATAACTTGTGCACGTCTTAATTGTTATCTTCCTTTATCACTTCCCAAAAAAATAATAAGATTTTTTACTTTTGTTATTAAAGGATCAATTATTTTTAATCCTTTATTAACTGATAATTGCAATGTATAAGCAGCACATGGGATCCAATCTTTTCCCAATCTTGTTACTGCAGATTTAACATTACTTCCATTATCTGTAACTATAATTATTATTTTATCTTCCAAATTTCAGTCATCAAGAACTTTTGATACATGACGAGAAATTTCAACACCAGTATGTGGATATGGTATTTCTCCAACATTCAAAACCATATTACAAATTTCAAATTCTTTGTTAATCCAATGAGCAGTAATGCCCAAATATGAATCATGTGCTTTTGATGACCACAGATCAAAGGTTAAATGAATATAATCAATAGAATTAATTATAGTGTCTTTGAGTTGTCTTTTCATATAATTATATGAAAGATCTATTAAATTTTTAACTGTGTTAATGCAAGGAATAGAAAATTGTGAATTGAGTGCATTACTATAATTTTTGAAATAATCATTTTCGACAATAGATAATGGTTGTCTTGTTCCTACTATAAATTTCACAAGATCTTGATTTAATAATTTTTGTTTTCTTGAATTAAGAGGTCTTGATAAAAGTTCAACAATAGATTGTTGTTTTGATTGTTTTAGATTTTTTATTTCTTCTGGAGTTTTTGAAGATAGTGAAGCTTCAGTAATATGATGATCATCACGAAGATGTTTTGTATAATTAGTTGTAGAACCATGATGAGCATATTTGCGTGTACAATCTTTTACTTGACAGATTGCATAAACAACACCTGTTTCTGTATCATGATCAGTTATGAAAAAATCCCAAACAAAACTAGTTCTCAATGCTGCTACTGTTTTTGATTTTTTTGTTTTTGATTTTTTTCCTTTAGAAGTTTTTAATAAAACAGATGCTTTTCTTTTTCTACGATTTTGAAGACGACTGGAATTACTTAGAATATTATTGTTACTGATTTCCCCTTCATTACCTTCATCATCTTCATCACCTCCATCACCTTCATCACCTTCATCACCTTCATCATCTTCATCACCTCCATCACCTTCATCACCTTCATCACCTTCATCATCTTCATCACCTTCATCACCTTTATTATTTTCATCACTGGTTTTATAATTATCTAATTCAATTCCTTTCTTATTTGTATTACCTTTTATTCTATTCATTGTGGTTTTTTGGATAATATTTTTACTTGATGAAGCAATAGGTGTTTCTTCTTCACTTAGAAAATTCATTAAATTCATTTCAAAAGATAAAAAATCATTTTCATTATCATTCAAAATAGAATTATTTTCTAGAATCCAACCTTCTGTATCTTCCATATCTACATTTTTTTCATGTTCTACTGCCTTTTCTTTTCCTTTTTCTAATCTTTTTTTATTATTATTTATTCTCTCTTTGCTTTCCTCTTCTTTATCTTCTTCTTTATCCTCCTCTTCATCCTCCTCTTCATCCTCTTCTTCACTTATTTCTATAATTCTTTTTCTTTTTTTACTCACTTCTTTTTCTATTCTTCTTATACCTGCCACCCAAATTCGAAATCCAAATGCCGAAATCCCAAATGCCGAAATCCCAAATCCCAAATCCCAAATTATAATTAGTATTTTTTGCTGAAATCCCAAATCCCAAATACTAGTAATTTGTGCATTTTGGCGTCCCAAATCCCAAATTATTTGGGATTTGGGCAACACGTATAATTCTTCTTTCCTCAAGTTCTTCACTCTCTTCACTTCTGTCGTACTCTTCTCTTCTTACACTTCCCTTTACTTCCTTACTTCCTTCTCTTAGCCGTCCGTGACGTCCGTGACCCTTTGTGAGCGTAATTTCGGCGATTTCGGTGATTTTGGCAATTTTATTTTTTCTCACTTCTTTTTCAGTTCTTCTTTCCTCGAGTTCTTCGCCCTCTTCTCTTCTTAAACTTCCCCTTACTTCAGTACTCCCTTCTGTTAAGTGTCCGTGACGCCCGTGACCCTTTGCGACTGTAATTTCGGCGATTTCGACGATTTTATTTTTCCCACTTCTTTTTCCGCTCTTTCTCCCTCAAGTTCTTCGCTCTCCTCTCTTCTGTAGTTCTCTTCTCTTCTTATACTCCCCCTTCTTCTCTTACTCCCTTCTCCTGAGCGTCCGTGACCTTCTGCGACCGTAATTTCAGCGATTTCGACGATTTCGACTCTTCCCGCACCCTCTCCTCCACCTTCTCTTCCACCCTCTTCTCCACCCTCTTCTCCACCCTCTTCTTTATTTTTATTTTTATCCTGTGGCCTTCTTCCCTTCTCGGCGTTGGTCCAATTTTCCCGAGGTTCGATTATTATTACCGGCTCGCTCATGTTGACCGGAAGAAATCTAAAAAAAAAAAAAAAGATTATCGTTAGATTATATATATATTATAATTATAATATTATAATTATAATATTATAATTTTTAAAGAAAAATATAATATTATAAATATAATATTATATAATTATAATATTATATTTATAATATTATATTTTTTTTTCGAATATTATAATTATAATATTATAATTATAATATTATAATTTTTATTCAAAAGAAAGAAAAATATAATATTATAAATATAATATTATATTTTTCTTTCGAATATTATAATTATAATATTATAATTATATAATATTATAATTTTTATTCGAAAAAAAATATTTATAAATACTTTCGAATATTATAATTATAATATTATATAATTATAATATTATAATTATAATTTTTAATTATTATATTTTTTTAAAAAATATAATGATTAATTATAATATTATTAATCGCGATTATTTTTTTAAAAAAATATAATGATTAATCGCGATTATTAATATTTATTAATTATTATATTTTTTAAAAAAAATATAACGATTAATCGCGATTATTCGTGATTAATCACGATTTTGATAATCGCCGATTAATCGCGATTAATCGTCCGTTAACATTTATACTCGACTATATAGTTGATACAGTGCGAAACCTCTATAATAGGCACCTTGTATATCTTTTAATCTAGTGATCAGAATTTTATAAAATTAGTACCATAAAATAGCTTTTGAAGAGATGAACTAATTAGGCAAAAAAAAAAATTCTCAATTTTTCTGGCTTATGTAATATAAGAAAAACGTGACTTAGTATGAATTTTATTGGTTAATGATATTTAATATATCATTATGAAAATTTATAAAATTTATTTATTTTTTTTATAAAAAATTTATTATTCATTATTATTTTCTAAATTAATTTGATTAAGTATATCATCAGGAACTCTTCTGTGTGACTTATATTTTTTTTCTGCAAACATAGCAAGCTTTCCTGTTACTCCTTTTCTATAAATATCCATGTATCTCCATGATTTTCGTGCAAAACGTCTTATTTCAATTAATGAAACAGAATCTAATGCTTCAGGAACAGTCTTTTGTAATCCATTCCATGTGTAATTGCAATGTTCACGTGTATATCTTTTGGTTGCTGCCCAATACATCTCAATAAAATTTAATTCACAATGATATTTTGGATAAAAAATACATTTATGTCCTGCCATTTCAATTACAGTTTCTAATTCAGATTTTTGTGTCAAAAAATCTGGTTGTAATGATAAAATTCTACGTGCACAACAATTAATTCGTGCTGGATCTTTTACTTTATTTTTGCATAGTTGACAATCAAGATTTAAATTATCACACCATAATCCCCTTTCAATTAATATTTGTTTAATACCTTTAGGCTTGTTTGGATATTTTGGATGATCAGAAGGAAATACCATTGATTGAAAAGTATTTTCTAATCCAAATTTAGTATTTTTCATTATTGGTTGACGTCCACCTGGATTTAGATTCATTCGTTGTATACATAAAGCATCATCCGCCATTGCTCCATGATTGGTACTGTTATCAAATGCAAATAATGCTATGGCATTAGGATGCACTATTTCAAAAATAGGAATAGCAATATCTTTTACTTGTTCAAGCAAATGTTTTGATGTCCACCACCCTTCTTCATTTTTACCAGGACGTAAAAATTTTCGTGCTTTTTGTGATATTTCAGGATATAATTCAGCTTGTTCATCTGTTAATCTTAAACAACCAATTGTTTCTGCAAGAAATTCACTAACCATTATTGACTTTCCTTGTCCTTTTTTACGAAGAGGAGGTTCACCAAGAGGAGCCCAAATTATAGGACGATCATCATTAGCATAAAAGAGACACTCATCATGAGTTACAAGAATATGAAGTTTTTCACCATTTGATAAAATTGGATCTTTTTGTTCCATATTAATGCCTTCAAATGTTGGCATTAATTTTTCAAATTCTTCCATTTTTTTAAGAAACATTTCTCTATATTCTATCACATCTGAACGCTCGTGCCTATCAAAATAAATACCTTTCTTTCGTGATTGTGGCACAAGTCCAAGTTTTCGTAACCATACTCTAGCTGTTTTTTCTGTAATTGATTTAATTATTCCCAATTGTAAAAAAAGAGTTTTATTAATAAATGTTTTATATAATTTTGGTGAAATTTTTCCTTCANATTTTTACCAGGACGTAAAAATTTTCGTGCTTTTTGTGATATTTCAGGATATAATTCAGCTTGTTCATCTGTTAATCTTAAACAACCAATTGTTTCTGCAAGAAATTCACTAACCATTATTGACTTTCCTTGTCCTTTTTTACGAAGAGGAGGTTCACCAAGAGGAGCCCAAATTATAGGACGATCATCATTAGCATAAAAGAGACACTCATCATGAGTTACAAGAATATGAAGTTTTTCACCATTTGATAAAATTGGATCTTTTTGTTCCATATTAATGCCTTCAAATGTTGGCATTAATTTTTCAAATTCTTCCATTTTTTTAAGAAACATTTCTCTATATTCTATCACATCTGAACGCTCGTGCCTATCAAAATAAATACCTTTCTTTCGTGATTGTGGCACAAGTCCAAGTTTTCGTAACCATACTCTAGCTGTTTTTTCTGTAATTGATTTAATTATTCCCAATTGTAAAAAAAGAGTTTTATTAATAAATGTTTTATATAATTTTGGTGAAATTTTTCCTTCATTTATATGAATAAATTCTAAACTTTTTTCAATTACATCTTCATCATCAATTAATGATTTAGTTTTTTGATGACAGCCTTGTAAAGATACTGGTAATGAACCATTTTCAATCCAACTTTTTGCCCATCGACAAATTACTTTTGCACGATATAATCCTTTGTCATAAACTTTTCTTGCTGCTTCAGATGCTGCATTTTTGCTTGTCATATTTTTTTCTTGTCGATTAATAAAAAATTCATAAACTGCCTGATATCTAAGATAATCATATGCTGAAATTTTTTTTTTATTTTGTCGAAGAATTACTTCTAATGTTTCTATTTGTTTAGAAAAAGTATTATTGTCATTGTCACTTTCAATGTTCATTTCATCTTGTGTACTTTCTGCAGATTCTTCTAAATCTTCTTCTGTTTCAATTGCAATATTTGATTCTTTTTGTGTAAAGTATTGATTAATCGATGAAGAACCCTCAGCTGCTTTGGTAAAAATACCTGATGGACCATATTTTCGATAATAAGTTGCAGTAGAATTACCAATATAAGGTGCTTTTTTTGTTTTTTTAATTTCTGAAAGTTAATTAAATTTTTATTTAATTTTGATATAATTTTAATTAAAAAAATATTAACTTACAGTAAAAAAAATCAGACCTGTTGTATCTGGTTTAATAAATGTTATTTCACCCAATTTTAATATTCTTTGATTATAATCTTCATCTGAACTGTCAAGTGAATATTCACTATCACTATTATATTCACTTTCTTCATTATCTGAATACTGTGGTAAAAACTGTCCAGAATTTTTATTACGAGATTGATTTTTTAATCTATTCTTTGCAGCCAATTTTTTACGAGAATTTGGCATCGTTTAATTAAAAATTTCCACAAAATTTTATAGTGAAAGTTGGGTATGTTTCTAAGCTAAAATGATTAAGCTGTCTAGGCGCTACAAAATGGTAAAAATTTTACAAAGTCTCACAAAAATTAATTAGTCTCAATTTTTATTCGTACTATATAAATAGATGATTTTCAAAGTTATGTAACACCTTCAATACTCAAAATTTTAAACTTCTATCCGATAAGTTTGATTGCTATTGATATGATCTATCAAAATTAATGGCTGAAATTTTAAAATACTTATTTAGAAAGGTGTGACATTTGTTTGAAAATGTCATACCTTAACTATAAAAATAGGGTTGGTTATAGAAGTACCGCACTGTAGTCGATTAATCGCGATTTTGTATTCGCGATTCCTAACACTAAAGTGGAACCTATCGAATTTCCTAATAATGCATACGCTGATTTAATGGCTCTTGTTACCAATTATAATCTATCTAATGAAGCTACCAATGCCATGATTCATTTTTTTAATGAACATTCCAACCTTCCTTTATCTTCTCTTCCGAAAAATGCCAAAAAAGGACACGAATTAATGGAAAAAATGAAAATTCCCACTTTAACATCTAAAAAACACAAGATTCTTACTCATAACTATACATGTCGTCAAAACTAATTTGGTCTTGACTTAACTCTTAAAATTTCAATTTTTAATTGCGTCTGACTTAATTAATTGCGTCTATCACTAGTAAAAATCAAAATTTGCCTTAACTCAACTTCAATTTTTCTCAATTTTAATTGCGTCTGACTCAATTCAATAGTTTTGACGACATGTATACTCATAACAATATAGATTATTATTTATTTTATCATCCCGTTCTTAATTGCATTAAAAATATTTTATTTATTTTCGACATATCACAAAATTTTACATTGAGATTCGAAAATTTTAAGGTATATTAAATCTATATAAACTTTAAATATTAAAAATAATATTAACTGTAATATTTTGTAATATAGTACAAAGGTGAAAAAGCTTACAGTGAACAATACACTGGAAATTGGTGGAAGAATACTGAAACTTCTTTACCAGATGGTTCAAAACTTTTATCTATAATACTTTATTCTAATGCTACTACTACTGATACCTTAGGTAAATCCTCTTTGCATCCTATCTATATATCAATTGGAAATATTTCAACTAAAAGGCGTAATAAATCTGATGCTAAACAATTACTTGGATACCTTCCTATCTTAAAAGCAAAGGATAAATTTGAAAAAAAATCTAAAGACTTTAAAAAATTAGTACGCTTAACCTTCCATAATTCTATGAAATTTTTATTAGATCCTTTATTTGCAAAAAAAGGTATTGATTTAGAAGTTGATAATGAAACATATTGGTTCTTTCCCCGTATATCAACAAT
>PQFF01000259.1:189692-224579 GCA_003547095.1 Diversispora epigaea | reverse complement strand
ATATGTGATTGGCCGGAAGCTGCTACATTTAGTTTAGTATACAAATCAACTAATTCGAACTTTCCTTGTCATTTTTGTTTAATTTCAAAGACATTGTTATCAAATACCGATTTGTCCGATATAATTTTTCGTAATAATGAAAATATGCAAGAATACTTTTACAATGATGCTGGACAGGATGTGAGTTTGGAAAATATCCCTAATTATTTTTGATCTTTACCAAGCATAAATATATATACAGCAACAGTTCCAGATAGAATGTACCATTTAGATTTGGGACTATTTCATTATCAAATAAAATTTACTCAAGCACTTCTTCAAAAACAAGATAGTTCATTAGTCGGTAAAATAGACGATAGACTTTCGAAAATTCCACGATTTCAAAAATTTCAAATGTTTACTAACGGACTTCAATCAATTTTCAGAATGACTGCAAAAGAATATAGAATTCTAATGAAAGTAATGGTATTTGTGGTAGATAACTTATATGAAGAAAATAAAAATAATGTTGAAGATTTTGTTGAAAATAGAAAATTATCAGAAGTATACGCAAAATGGAATAAAATGTATATGATGAGCAGATCAGAAATATTCACAGAAAGCGATCTCGAAAATTTTCAGGTATGTTATTAAAAATTAAAATCTTGATTTTACTAATTATATACTAAATAATTTACCTTTTCAGAAGGATACGTTTGAATGGGCAAAACTATTTATTGAAATATTTAAACTACATTCAAGTTCCAATTTAAAATTTTCAAAATTTCATTTGTGGATTTATCATATTTTCGAATCAATTCGTCAGTTCGGTGCAATAAATGGATACACAACAGAAACTTACGAAAGTTTGCATAAAGATTTTGTTAAAATCCCTTACCGAATGAGCAATAAAAAAAATGTGGAAGATCAAATAATGAAAACAGTAAGTTAACTATTTTATTATAAATAATATAAATGAACTATTAATTAATTCATAACTTTTAAATTTAGTTGAAAAGACAAGATATAATAAACGTGATTAATAAAAAACAAAAAAAGAAGAAGCCGACTAAACTGTTGAATTTTTTATCGAAGCTTTTTGAAACAAAATTAACAGAAGCGTATATATATTTTTGTGAAAAAATAAATGATCCAAATATTAACAATAATATGATTAAAGGTTTTGACCAATTTTTAGAATGTTTCGACGATTTTTTAGAAAATATTTTAGAAATTAAAGATATTAAGGAATGTGATATTATTATATATGGTACAGCAACTTTAGAAAATGGATCAATAATAAGGGCAAAAAACAAATTTCATGATAAACCATGGTTCAGTAATGTAGCAATTTCGATAGATTCTAATGAATCTTCTGATTATCAATTATACCTGCCACCCAAATTCAAAATCCAAATGCCGAAATCCCAAATGCCGAAATCCCAAATCCCAAATTACAATTAGTATCTTTTGCCGAAATCCCAAATCCCAAATCCCAAATACTAGTAATTTGTGCATTTTGACGTCCTAAATCCCAAATTATTTGGGATTTGGGCAACACGTATATTATCAATCTGATGAAGGATTATGTTATGGTAAAATTTTATTAATGGCAAAAATTGAAATTAAAGAAGAATCTCTGTTAAATCTCGCATTAGTTCAATGATACGACTTCAAATTTCAAAAAAATTCCTATCTCTATAATTGTCTTTTTTTAAAATTAGTGGAGTTATATAATTTAATTCCAATTGAAACTATAGATAATATTGTACATATTATACCTCGTTTTAACAAAGATAATGAATATTTTGTTAATAAATATATTTCATAATATTGCGAAATTATTTTTTTAAATTTCATAAACTTCTGTAATGTTTTATTTTTTATAATAATACTAATAAAAAATTAAAAAATTTCTCCAAACATAAAAATAATTAATAAAAAAATTTCGGAATATTCCCAGAATTAATTTAAGTTCGTGAAATGCTTTTTCCTTCATATAAAACTTCATCTTCTTCCTCTCCTCTTTCCCCTATTCTTTCCTCCCTTCTTTCCTCACTTCTTTCCTCACCTCTTTCCTCACTTCTTTTCTCGCCTCTTTCCTCCTCTCTTTCCTCTTCTTCTTCCTCATTTGAATCTTCGCTAGACGTTAAATCGAAACTTTTACCTTTTTCCTTTTTTTTCTATTAATACAAATTATATATATTATTAGTATATTAGAAATAACAAATTTCCGGATATTTTTGATACTTACCCTGTTTTTTTTTTATTCTTTTACTTAAAAATTTGCCATCATTTTTTAGTATTTCATTGTTTGGATTTAAAAAACTTTCGCACACTTCTTTCCAAGTTTTGATTTTACTCGGAGATGCTTTTATGTTTATTCGCGGAAGATTTCTGAATACCGCAAATATTGATTTTTTAATTTGGGTTGATATAGTCCCCCTTCTTGACCGATACCTTTCCAATAACTATGAATAATTCAAAATCTTTTAATAATTATTGGGATATTTAAAATTATAATGCAATTCAGTAAAACTTACTTTTTTATGGATAGTTAAATCATAATAAAACGTCCAGCGTTTGTTATTCCAATCTAAGAAAAGTTCCAGATATTTATTTATAACGTATTTCGCAGCAACTTCTTTAAATTTGTCGTCGCTTGGATAAATTGCTTCAAAAATTGTCTTGTTTGCAATTTTATTAACAAGTTTCTTTTTTTTCAAAATATTAAGAATATTATAAGTAAAATAGTTTTTTGCTTGTAAAGAAAATAAATAAATCACTTACATTAACAAATGTTAGATCATACATCTCATCCCATAATTTGTTGCTTTCTATTTTTTTTCGGATGTCAGACATTTCCTTTTGAAGTTCTCCGACTTCCTTATTAATTTTTTTTAAATAGTCTAGCATTTGATCTTGTTTTCCTTTTCTTTTCAATAGAGATTCTTCTTCTTCTAATAAAATAAATTATACATTAGAAAATATTTTTATTAAATGTTTTGAAAAATTTTGAAAAATTACCATCAGAATGTTGTTCTCTTCCTTTTTCAGTTCTTCTTCGTTTTCTTGCTTAAGCTGATGGGGAAGTTTGTCGTTCATTATCACTTCCTGTTGATCCTATTAATACAACTTCCATTTCAGTTTCTCCTCCTCTTCTTTCAAATGATGATCTTGAAGTTAATGCTTCTACTGTTGCTAGAGTAGATACTGAACTTGATTCAAATAAAAAACTAGAAATTCTATCATTATCTCTTTGATTTTTTTTTTGATAAAAACTAATTAAAGTTCTTCGAGACATTTTGAAAATTTTTAAAAAATATTTAAATATTTATTTGCAAATATTTTATGATAAAGATAGAAGAATTTCGATTCTTTAAATACATTTTTTTCCATCTTATTTTCTTGGAATTTAATAATAACTTCGAATACTTCATATTATCATATTTCTTTTATTAATTCGATACATATCACAATAAAATATAAATTACAAGTATTATTTTTCATTAGATGCCAACTCTTCTCTTCTTCTTTTTGACACATCATAATATTATATCCTGATTAATTATATAAATATTAAATTTATGTCACGAATTATTTTAAGATATGTAATTATAAATAAACTTTACCTTTGATATAACAAGAAAGGTGGTATTATTGTATGCATATATGCATATCACTTAATTTTAAGGATAATTTATTAAATAAGTTATTATTAGTATATCTTTCATTTTTCGAAGTATTGTATGTATTGTCTATAGATATGTATTATTTTATTAAAAATTTATTTAATTGATTAAATTTCTACATATTGAAAAGCACTGGTCGAATGAACAAAAATCGGAATCCTATTGATAGCGGAAATATGCATAAATCGGACATCCTATTTGTGAAAATTCATAAATCGGAAATTCCTATTTATAAATCGGAAAAAATCGACTGCCTATACTTAATAAATCTTAGCAAATTTAGCCATTAATCGGAATCCTATTCATGATAAAATTGTCCTATTTTTTTCCATTTGACCAGTGAAGGTATTATCTACAAATAAAATATGAATACTTTCTGAAACAAATTAAAATAATAAAAAAAGAAATGATAAAATTATTGAAGCAAACTTCGTTGCTAAAATAAAATATAAAAGTATGTTGCATTATATATTAATATTAATACAATACGAAATTTTATTGATATAATTATAATACAAATATTTATTTATAAAATATTCATTAGTATCAAAGCGTGAATTATATCTCTTTCTATAAAATTGTACAATTTTGAGAACTTAATTATACTATTGCACAAGTGCAAGATGCAATAGTGATTTATTTGGTATTATTAATTCTATTATTAATAGTGTCTGAAGTTTATCGAATTTCTACATTTATAAAGGCAATCATAAACCTGTNAAAATTTATTTAATTGATTAAATTTCTACATATTGAAAAGCACTGGTCGAATGAACAAAAATCGGAATCCTATTGATAGCGGAAATATGCATAAATCGGACATCCTATTTGTGAAAATTCATAAATCGGAAATTCCTATTTATAAATCGGAAAAAATCGACTGCCTATACTTAATAAATCTTAGCAAATTTAGCCATTAATCGGAATCCTATTCATGATAAAATTGTCCTATTTTTTTCCATTTGACCAGTGAAGGTATTATCTACAAATAAAATATGAATACTTTCTGAAACAAATTAAAATAATAAAAAAAGAAATGATAAAATTATTGAAGCAAACTTCGTTGCTAAAATAAAATATAAAAGTATGTTGCATTATATATTAATATTAATACAATACGAAATTTTATTGATATAATTATAATACAAATATTTATTTATAAAATATTCATTAGTATCAAAGCGTGAATTATATCTCTTTCTATAAAATTGTACAATTTTGAGAACTTAATTATACTATTGCACAAGTGCAAGATGCAATAGTGATTTATTTGGTATTATTAATTCTATTATTAATAGTGTCTGAAGTTTATCGAATTTCTACATTTATAAAGGCAATCATAAACCTGTACATAACAAGTTATAAACTAATGTTTTCGCAGCAATTTTGCACTGTTCTTCGATATATATCACAGCAATTTTAATTGGCATTGCACTGTTAACAAATATTCTTTGAAGTTTATCGCAGTGATTTTAATTGAAATTGCACTGTTAACAATATCCTTCGAAATTTATCGCAACGATTTTAATCGACATTGTACTGTCAACAATATCCTTTGAAGTTTATCTTTAGGTTATACTCTGTTTTCAAATTTTCTTCGAAAGTTAACGTTTTTTATTTGTTTATTTGTACAAAAAGATCAGTTATCTTATCATATGACTTCTTATTTAACACAATATTTTTTGTTTATTTTCAGAAATAACTATGGTGCCGGTAGTCTATACTCGACAATCACGTGATTTTGTTTCAAATTTCTGAAGCGGATCATATGTCATGTGCTGGAAAATTAGCCAATAAAAAATTAGAATCTGGCACATTTTTTTAAATAAGAATTCGGAAAATTAAAAAAAAACAACAACGAATTCTGAAAAAAAAATTAAATCTTAATAAAAAAAAAAAAAAAAAACAGAACTTCATGTATTTAAGTTAAGCAACAAAATAACTAATTTTTCGCACTCATATTTATCCTTTTATTCTCAAATATTTAACAACATTAAATAAAATGAGTTGACTATTTTTACATCGTTAAATCTACCTCTTTATTTAATTCAACACTATTATAGAAGTCATAAAATGCATTCTATTTTTCATTTAACTAATCCATTATCTAATCCATTATTTTTTCAACATTTTCAGGTAACCGACGATGCGATTTATATTTGTTAACAGCCCACTCTGCGGTTCTACCTTCTAGCCCTTTATTGTATGCATCCATATATCTCCATGACTTGCGAGCAAATTTACGAATGGTCATTATTGGAACACTAATGAGAACTTCTGGAACTTTTATTAATAAGTCAGCATAATTATAACTACATTGTCGTCTTGTTTCCCGTTTTGCAAAACCCCAATATCTTTCAATAAAGTTACATTCACAATGAAATTTTGGATATCGTTCAAAAATATGATTTGATTTGATTATTGCTTCTTCTAATATTGATCGTTGTTCAAGAAAATCAGGTTGTGATGATATGATTCGTCGTGCACAACAATCAAACCTTTCTGAATTAGTTTCATTCTGCTTTCCAGTGCATTGATTACACATCAAACGAATTCCCTTTGTTGGCCAAAGATTACGTTCTTTAAGTACTTGTTTTATACCTTTTGGCTGTCCTTTTAATTGATGATTATCTGGAAATATCATCGATTGTACACATTTCTCTCCATTTTTATTAATATACCAACCATCACGAATTTTAGGTTGTCCTCCTCCCGAATTCAAATTCATTCTTGTTGCAATTAATGCATCATCTGCCATTGCATTATGATTTGTAGATTGATCAAAACAAAAAATTCCAATACAACCGGGATGCAATATTTCAAACATTGGGATTGCTTGGTGCACGAGCTATGTTTATAATAAAAAAATCAATCATTAAATCTTTTAAAAATCTAATCTTAAATCTATAAATAAAAAAAAGCGTGCCTGATCTAGCATATGTTCTGATTTCCAATATCCGTCTGTTTGTGTAGAACGAAAAATAAAAGCTTCTTTATTTTTGATATGTGGATTTAATTGTAATTGTTCATCAGATAATTGTAATAAACCATGACAAGGACAAAGAAAAGCTGAAACCATAATAGAGCGTCCTATATATTTTGAACGTAAAATATCTTCATCATTTCTTATCCAAATTTTTTGTTGGCCATCATTTGCATAAAAATGGCATTCATCATGTGTCACTTGAACTAATTCTTTTTCTCCCGGTTTAAGTTGGGGTTCTATAATAATATCCATCATATCACCGTTGAAATCTTTCATAAATTTCTGATATTTAAACATTCTCTTTAACCATTCTTTTCTATATGTCACTACATCTGATCGCTCATGCCCATCATAATAAATTCCCTTCTTTTTTTCATCATATTTATATTCCCACAAATGCATATAGTTTCGACAGGTTTGTTCAGAAATTGTGTCTTTTTTAATATGGCCTATTAATTTAGGAAATAATGTNGATTTCCAATATCCGTCTGTTTGTGTAGAACGAAAAATAAAAGCTTCTTTATTTTTGATATGTGGATTTAATTGTAATTGTTCATCAGATAATTGTAATAAACCATGACAAGGACAAAGAAAAGCTGAAACCATAATAGAGCGTCCTATATATTTTGAACGTAAAATATCTTCATCATTTCTTATCCAAATTTTTTGTTGGCCATCATTTGCATAAAAATGGCATTCATCATGTGTCACTTGAACTAATTCTTTTTCTCCCGGTTTAAGTTGGGGTTCTATAATAATATCCATCATATCACCGTTAAAATCTTTCATAAATTTCTGATATTCAAACATTCTCTTTAACCATTCTTTCCTATATGTCACTACATCTGATCGCTCATGCCCATCATAATAAATTCCCTTCTTTTTTTCATCATATTTATATTCCCACAAATGCATATAGTTTCGACAGGTTTGTTCAGAAATTGTGTCTTTTTTAATATGGCCTATTAATTTAGGAAATAATGTTCCTTCAATATATAGTTTCAAATTTCTAGGAGAACGTGACTCTGGTTTTTGTTGTCGCAACCATGATTGACAGTCTTCTTTAAAATCTTCATCATTTAACAAACTTTCTAATTTTGTATGCTTTCCTTGTTGATAAACAAGAAGCTCTCCTGTTTGTATAAAATTGGATCCCCATTTTCGAATACATCTTGCCATATAATCACCTTTGTTCCACATGGTTTGTGCAATCTGATTGCTAGCATCCATTTTATCTCGTCCATCCAATAATAACTGTATATATCTGCGAATACTTAGACGGCGTACATAATCATAAGTAAAAATATTTTTATTCGTTTTTATAGACTTTGATATTGAGCATTGTTGATTTATTTCTTTTAAACGCATTTGCAAATTTTTTATAATTTCAACAGAAATTAAAAAAGTTTCAAGAGATGGAGATAATGAAGATTCTAGAGACATATTTGTCAATACTTCATTATTTATAAAAAATGTATCAAGTATTCTCATTCCTTTTGCATCATTTTCTAATTCTTTTTTTTTATTTTTTTGCCTCCATATTGTAGTTCTTGAAGTTCCAGTATATACTGCTCTAATACTACTTGCAGAACCTTCATGCCAACGAAGAACTTCAGTAATAAGTCTTTTTCCCATCTCCTCAAATTCTCTTAAGTCCTCTTCAGCCCAATAATTAACAGTTTCACCTCCCATTCCATTCTCTTCTATTGTAACAGCTTCATCTAATTCAACAATATCTTCTGTGAAAATTTCCGTAACTAACTCTTGAGATACAAAACGGCCTTTTTTTCTAGGTAACTTGTTTATCTGCTGTTTCCTTTTTGTTTTAGGTGGCATATCAAAGTTAGTTAAACTAGATTAATTATCTAATCGGATTATCATAAATTCTAACCAATAAATTTTTTTTCACATGATTCGACATGAAAATTCTGACCAATAAAATTATTTCCACATGATTTCACATGACTAGACGTTGTTTCAAATTAGCACAAATCATATGAAAATCATGCACTTTTAAATGCCCATAACTTTTGATATAGGCCTTTAATTAAAAATCTGACCGGTAATTTGATAGATCACGTCTTGAAGAACAAAGTTACCAGTTTACTTTTTTGGATTTTATTTCTTTTTAAGGAGTAGATATATTTTTAAGTGTTACAATTTTTATTGTCGAGTATAGACTACCGGCACCATACTTTACTCTCTTAACAATCCTTATGAAGCTCTTCGAAAAGAAATACATTTATCTTCCTATATTGAATTGAATTTTGTTATTATTATATCAAATACACCATAATTCAAAATGTATTTAATAATATTTATTGACTTTATTTATAATTTTAACAAGTAAATAAATATATTTCATATTCTGTTTACTTTTAGGAATACCTCATTAACTTTAACATACACTTACGAAACACTTCGAAATGATGTATTTTATCTTCCTATAATTTATTTTGTAATATTTATTGACTTTATTTATAACTTTAACAAGTAAATAAATATATTTCATACTTTGTTTACTTTAGGAATACCTCATTTATACTTGCACGCAAAATTATTTTGGGGCCCCGAAATTGCAATTTTGGGGAAAAAAGTCGAAATAGTTTTTCATAGAAGACGAAATTATTTTACTTAAAACCCGAAATTTTTTGACCACCCAGATTTATTCTTTGATTAAAAATACACATAACTGGGTACTTTTTTTACTTCCATATATAGAATAAATTCTGTATAAATCTCAAAAAGTCGAAATACCTCAAAAATCTAAAATCAATTTTGGGAACATGTATAACCTCATTAACTTTAACATATACTTACGAAACACTTCGAAATGGTATATTTTATATCTTTCTATAATTATTGTTATATCAAATACACTAATTTTATTGTAATGCTATTGATTTATGTGATTTTAATTTCATATAAGAATATTAATAATATATATGTATCTAATAGAATATCTTCAAAGAGACAAGAAATAATAATTTATTTTATTAAATAATTATGTTAGAGTTTTATGTAGTAGTATTTGAAATTATAAGTTCTATTTTGTTAAGATATTTATGATAAAAATGTAAGTATTCGAACTATTTATTTGAAAAATTAATTTGCTTCAAATAGCAAAACGTTACAATATTTAATAATTATATGAAAATATACGACGTAATACACCCTTTAATAGTTTGATATAAGAGAAGATTCAAAGCAAATAATAATATTAACTTTAGTTACTATAATAGAAAAATTTTGTGAAAGAAATTTGAAAAAATCTCAAAAGGTAATTAAATATCTTTCGTAAGATTACGAAAAACAAAAACGAAGCTAAAATATTATTATCTTTTAAAAAAGAACAAGATGAAAAGAAATATCAAGAAAATATAATATTACAGAAAATAGGAACCTGTATCATATTTAGGAATTGTTGTAGACGTATTAGATGTATAGAAAATGATTACCTCGCATCATTGTACAAAAACGTTGTGGAATTTTATAGGAAAATAGAAAAAAAAGAAAAATTTTAAGAATGTTATAAAATGTTTATTATCATCTTTTAATAATAAAATCAATAATAAATTATATAAAAATTCAGAAAGTAATAAAATATTACAAAATAAAATTTCTATAATTATATCGAAGTATAATGAATAAACTTAAAACAAAATACGTCAAAATACCAATCGTTGAGTTTCGAAAGTTTACACAAATATCAAAAAACATAACATTAAATTTCGAAGGTTTTCGATTTCGCAATATACGTATCGAAATTTAATTGTAAATTTCGATTTCGGAGGTTTGCGACACAATCGAAGATCTTCAAAATCTAATGTTACGATATAATTTCGAAAACCTTCAAATTAATATAATTACTGATGTAACGTTTCATGATTTGAACAGAAATTGTTTACAGAATATCAATATCATCAGAAAACTTTTTGGGACGTAAATTTACAGAAAATTTACGGGACCTACAGAAATTTACGCCTAAAAAAATCAATTTTTTTGACTTTGATCACTATTTATAAGACAGGGAGCGATTTTTTACTAAGATATTCCTATGACAGATCGAAATATCTGGTTCTTAGCTACAAGATGATATGTGTTTCATTTCTATAATATCAATATTCGCGAAAATATTCACGTTTAAAGTTTCACATCTATGAAAAAATTTACGTGTAAATTTTTCGAAAATTTCTGTAATTCTGCCGAAAATTCACGTGACGTCATAAAAATTTCCGGCAAAATTACAGAAATTTTTGAAAAATTTATGTGGAAATTTTTTCACAGATGTGAAACTTTAAACGTGAATATCTTCGCGAATATTGATGTTACAGAAATGAAACATATATCATCTTGTAGTTAATAACCAGATCTTTCGATCTGTCATAGGAATATTTTAGTAAAAAATCGCTTCCTGTCTTATAAATAGTGATCAAAGTCAAAAAAATTGATTTTTTTAGGCGTAAATTTCTGTAGGTCCTGTAAATTTTTTGTAAATTTACGTCCCGAAAAGTTTCCTGATGATGTAAATCGAAAAGTACTTCTTCTTCAAAATATTTCTTAACTATTACAGGATTAACATGAAATTTGTTGAAACGAAGATAAGTGGCAATACAAGTAGAAATAGATTCATCATAAAGTAAACTTTTTGAAGACAGTGTTCCATGATAACTTGAAAGAATAGGGTTTCCTATTTCCAGAATAAATTATAAAATAAATAACTAAGCAATAAAAAGTTAAACTTATACGTGTTGCCCAAATTCCAAATAATTTGGGATTTGGGACGCCAAAATGCACAAATTACTAGTATTTGGGATTTGGGATTTGGGATTTCGGCAAAAGATACTAATTGTAATTTGGAATTTGGGATTTGGGATTTCGGCATTTGGGATTTCGGCATTTGAATTTTGAATTTGGGCAGTAGGTATAGCTAAACTATTTGTTATTTTTCTTTAATTAGTGATAAGATTAAATAAAATAAATAATTTATAAAAAGAAACCACCTTCGAAACAATATTCAGCCCATTTCTGAATATAACGTACAGATATTTTCCATGTCGATGTATCTTTGTAACTGCTAAATTTACTTCTATTTTCTTTTCATCTGATAGCAAAAGCTTTGAATAAAGGATTACAGAAGAATAACGTGCTTTTTGACCATTTGATATTTTTTCTTTCAAAGTTTTTTCAACAAACTTAATTAAATCTTGAATTTTTTTTTTATATTGTAGGTTATTATCTTCTTCTTTTGATTTTTCGTTACTTTCTGTCTCTTCATTATTTTCTGATTGTTCATTACCATAATTATTTCTTTTATTATCTTTATTTTACAAGTTTTAAATTGGCTGTTCGCTGTATATAGGGAAAAAAAGAAAAATTTTACCTATACCAATGGCAGCTTCACAAAGATACTATTTTTTTTGCCTAATTGTCCGTGGTGCAAGATCTGTATAAATAACTAGATGGTCACATGTTTTTGCTTGTTTAAAAAAGTGATTAAAGAGCTCAAGTGCCACGTTCTCATTGTCTAATTCTGGAGCTTCACAACTAATTAGCTCTTCTGCCAAATCTGTTTCCTCATTATTTTTATTATCAGAATCTGAAGAAAATGGAAGGTCAATAATTTCATAAGACTCATTTGAAGCTTTTTGACGAGTGGCGTAAAGAGCTACATTGGCTTTTTTAAGATTTGTTCAATATTCTTGTGTATTTTTAGATAGTCGAATCATTGAAGTGAAAAAAAAATTTACATTATATTTTTATCATGTGAGTGATCATGTGTAATAATTCTACCTACACCCCCTATATTTTTCTATTTTTACTTTAACTTATTTTATTATCTATTTTATTTATATTAATAATGATTGTCAAATGTTAACATGTTGGAAACATGTTCTGGTAGATGATCAAGTTGATCAAAAGGATCGCTGATTTAATTTGTAATTGACAATCATATGTATAACCATTTATATTATTTATTTTTACATTTATATTTTACATTTCATTTATTATATATGAATTGCCTAGTCCGGACTATACATGTTCCCAAAATTGATTTTGGATTTTTGAGGTATTTCGACTTTTTGAGATTTATGCAGAATCTATTCTATATATGGAAGTAAAAAAAGTACCCAGTTATGTGTATCTTCAATCAAAGAATAAATCTGGGTGGTCAAAAAATTTCGGGTTTTAAGTAAAATAATTTCGTCTTCTATGAAAAACTATTTCGACTTTTTTCTCCAAAATTGCAATTTTGGGGCCCCAAAATAATTTTGCGTGCAAGTATAGTCCGGACATGGTTTTAAGAACCTATAATTATATGTATTTATACTTATTATTATTTATTATTATGTATAACACAAGTATATAAGGCAATGTATTTTTATTTAATAAAGGACAGTTCTCTGTCTTATAATTTATTATTAATTTAATCACTGTTTATTTGACAAAGTGCTCACACACATTTGCTTCTTGGAGAAGCGTAGTTATAAAGGTATAACTAATACACACACACACCCTACAAAATAAAAGTTAACGAGACTATACATGTCGTCAAAACTATTAAATTGAGTCAGACGCAATTAAAATTGAGAAAAATTGGAGTTGAGTCAAGGCAAATTTTGATTTTTACTAATAACTGACGCAATTAGTTGAGTCAGACGCAATTAAAAATTGAAATTTTAAGAGTTGAGTCAAGGTCAAATTAGTTTTGACGACATGTATAAACGAGACCAACTCTTACATCATGTTTTTGAAATATTGATCAATCGCAAAGACCTCACATGATAAATTTTGGTGGTAAATTATTGGATTTGATATATAAAATCATCAAACTTCAAGAGTTTATAACTCTAAATAAAATAATAATAATTTAAAATCTAATTCCAGTGAATTATAACCTAGCTTTCAAATAATCATTTGCCGCAATGTTTTTTTTAGTATTACCATTTTGTCAGAGCTATACCATTTTTAAATATTGATTAAATGTTTGATAACTTATGGTATCCCCTATTGTACTTACTTTGTTTCTCTTTTTCTTAATATCTTTATACCTTTTCAGTTCGTAGAAATTAAAATAAATTTTGTAAATATATAATTAAAAGATAAATTCTTTTTTTTTTTTTTTTAATTATTTTTTAAAAAAAAAAATAATTTACCATTTGTTTATATACTCGCGAAGCCCATTTTAATATACAAAATCTATTTCAATTCTATGAACTAGTGAAAAGTGGGAAACAAAAGAATATAAAGGTATTAAGAAAAAGAAAAACAAAATAAGTATAAGTTTTTTTATATTTTTTTTTAAAAAAAAAAATAATTTACCATTTGTTTATATACTCGCGAAGCCCATTTTAATATACAAAATCTATTTCAATTCTATGAACTAGTGAAAAGTGGGAAACAAAAGAATATAAAGGTATTAAGAAAAAGAAAAACAAAATAAGTATAAGTTTTTTTATATTTTTTTTTAAAAAAAAAAATAATTTACCATTTGTTTATATACTCGCGAAGCCCATTTTAATATACAAAATCTATTTCAATTCTATGAACTAGTGAAAAGTGGGAAACAAAAGAATATAAAGGTATTAAGAAAAAGAAAAACAAAATAAGTATAAGTTTTTTTATATTTTTTTTTAAAAAAAAATATAAAAAAACTTACACTTATTTTGTTTTTCTTTTTCTTAATACCTTTATATTCTTTTGTTTCCCACTTTTCACTAGTTCATAGAATTGAAATAGATTTTGTATATTGAAATGGGCTTCGCGAGTATATAAACAAATGGTAAATTATTTTTTTTTTTTAAAAAAAAACTTATATTTATTTTGTCCTTTTCTTAATATTTTTTTTTTTCACTTTTATTTTAAGAATGTATATAAAATTTATTAACTCAGAATACTTAAGTCTATATTATTAAAATATTTAAAATATACTTATTAAAAATAAAAATATAATTTAATAATAGATATAAATTTATTAATTTAAAATACTTAAGTTTATATTTTTAAAATATACTTAAAATATACCTATTAAAAAATAAAAGTATATTTTAAGTATATTTAAGTATATTTTAAATATATTTTTTTAATTATAAAAAAAAATTTTAAATATATTTTAATAACATTTTAAGTATAATAATATATAATTTAAATAATTAATTTTTGCTATATTTCAAATATTAATAATATTTTAAATATATTTTAAGGATATTAAGGATATTTTAAGTATATTTATAATATATTTTAAGTATATATAGTTTTTATAAAAACGTTGTAAATATTAATAAAGAAAAAACATTATCTAATTCTCAACTATACATGTTTCTAAAATTGATTTTAGATTTTTGAGATATTTCATTTTTTTGAGATTATGCAGAATCTATTCTATATATAGAAGTAAAAAAAGTATCTAGTTATATGTATCTTTAATTAAGAAATTTATTTAGAGTGTCAAAAAATTTTAGGTTTTAAGTAAAATAATTTCGTTTTCTATAAAAAACTATTTTGATTTTTATTTCAAAATTACAATTTCAAAATCTCAAAATAATTTTGTGTGCAAGTATAACTGAAATATAATTTAAGAGGTATGTGTAACACCTGCATGAGTGTTATTCTGAAGAAAGAAAAATATATATAGAGACCAGTTTAAAGGGAGTTGTATAATAGGTTGAATGTTTTGTGTAAACAAAAAAGGAATAATACTTGTATCAAGTTTGTACTATATAAGGTATAAGCATGTGAGAACCTCTAAGGTTATATATGTATAGACGTAAAAACCTGAATTTTGTGTCAGCTTTTACGGCATATATTATACGTGTTGCCCAAATCCCAAATAATTTGGGATTTGGGATGCCAAAATGCACAAATTACTAGTATTTGGGATTTGGGATTTGGGATTTGGGATTTCGGCAAAAAATACTAATTATAATTTGGGATTTGGGATGCCAAAATGCACAAATTACTAGTATTTGGGATTTGGGATTTGGGATTTGGGATTTCGGCAAAAAATACTAATTATAATTTGAGATTTGGAATTTGGGATTTCGGCATTTGGGATTTTGGCATTTGGATTTCGAATTTGGGCGGCAGGTATAGCATATATCACAAGATTAAAATCTAGTCAGTTAACAGGTTTGAATATTTTAAGTCACGAGGGATATTGGATATGATTTTATTCTAATTTGGTGTTTCAATATGTCGGGGAAACCAAGATGTAGAAGTTGAAAAGCAGTTTGGTTTTTTTGTGAGGATTAGTTGTTGAAGAGTTTGTGTTAGTTGAAATGTTAGAGGGTTAATTATTGGTCGGGTTGTTGAAGTAGTATTTATTGTTTTTGTAATATTTTTACATAGTTTTTGTCTTGTATCTAAATCTTGATTAGATTAAATTTTGTTGTGATCTGGTATGGGAACATTAGTTATGTTTAGATACTTTTTTATTTTATTCTGAGAGTTTTTTGAAGACAAATAAAGATCAAAAATGACTAGAGGTTAGTTGAGTTTATACATATAAAAGAAACATGTTATATAAAATAACAATTTTTTTGTCATATAATAAGGGTACAGTTCTTGGCTTGGGTTTTATGTGAGGTGATTCAATGTTCTATCTGATGCCTTATTGATTAGTTTAATTTTTAAGTATCAAATGGAGCCATAGACATCAGTTGCAAAGACTTAATATATCTAGGCAGTGTTGTCAAATTTGCATGTCCCTAGCTTTTTCGACTGTTCCTATATCACATGTCCCATGTCCCAATGTCTCTACCCTTAAATAGTTTATAAATAGATACTAAAACTTTATAAATATGTATAAAAATTAATTTTAAACAATTTTAATTAATAGGTCAAAGTAAATTTTTATAATAAAATTTTGTATTATTTATATTTTTAAAAAAATAATTTTTGTTCCAACATTGTCCTTGATTTAGGCAATGATAGGTCGATCAGTGGGATGCATTTTAATTGATTATATTTCTAGATAGTAATAGTAGATGTATTTATTTATATGTCTTTTTGTTAAATAAATCTAACTAAACTTTTGTTTTGTTTAGCATTATGTAAAAGTTTAAAACATAAATAATAAAGGTTTACTATTGCATAATTCCGTTGGAATGAAAAAAAATTATAAATAATATGCCACATTGGATATTGGAGGTGACAAATATTGAATAACAAATATGCTTGTTTTTTCACATAAGAAAAAAATTTCAGAATTCAGACACAAGGGGTGACAAATATTTGCGTGTATTATGTAAAAAATACTTTCATTTAAATTTGCATAAACATTTTTAATACTACTTTATGTTGAACATATCTTTGCTGTTTAGTTCACATAGCACAATGTACAGTACTAAATCCACCTTTTTTTATTTCTTTAATATTTTGAAATCTATTAAAAGGTATTTATTTTATTGACTTCTTCGTATTTAGTTGAGCATCATGAATAAATTTATTAGTTGTTTCATTTCCATTTGCCATTTATCAGTTACTCAATGCATAAATCTTATTCAAATTTCAAAGACATAAGAATTTAAAATAAAAAGATAGTACATCAAAGTTTTGATTATTGTTCAAAACTTGATAGGTGAATTTGTATTTGTATAGAGAAGGATCTTTTTTCTGTAGCAAGGTTTAATATAATTATATTGCTGTACCTTTAAACTGTAAATCCCATACATTATAGTTTTTAAAAAAGGCCAAATGCCAAAATTCGATATAGAATCAAAAGAGTTGATGTGGAAAATTTTTTCTTAAGAAATCCAAGCACCTGAGAGGTTCTTTGTTTCCATTTTAGTATGATTTAAAGTCAGATTCTTCACTCAGAAAGTATTAAAACCCTCCGTTCACCTATTTTTTTTGTCTAAGGTAATTGTTAAAAAAAAAAAAGGTATATATAATTAAAGTGATACTTTTTGATGTGTTTCCTGTTCAATCTATACAGGTCGAAATCTGTATTTCAGGCACCTATCGGGTACTTATCGGGGACCTATCGGGCCCCCCGATAGGTCCCCGATAGGTGTAAATAAATACTAGTCAGGGAGATATCGGTCATTTATAAAAAATCGGGTCCCCGATATATTAAAGTACCCGATATTTTTTTTTAATCAAATTTTATATATCCCCGATAGGTGTAAATAAATACTAGTCAGGGAGATATCGGTCATTTATAAAAAATCGGGTCCCCGATATATTAAAGTACCCGATATTTTTTTTTAATCAAATTTTTTATATCCCCGATAGGTGTATTAAATATTACTGATATTTATTAAGATATCCGATTTTTGTAATAAATATCAGCTACCCGATATTTATTTACAACTATCGGGTGCACAATATTTATTTTACAACTATCAGGTCACCGATATGTGTAAATAAATAATATCGGGTCACCGATATGTGTAAATAATATCGGGCACCTGATATACATTTTAGTATATCATGTTTTTAACCTTTATTTACGCTGTTACCGTAGTAATATTGTAGGGTGTATTTTATTTATTATTATATATTATTCACTTATATTATTTATTATTTTATTATTAGTTAGTATTTACTTATTTATTTATTAGTATATTCTTATCTGTAATTATACTTGCACGCAAAATTATTTTGGGGCCCCGAAATTGCAATTTTGGGGAAAAAAGTCGAAATAGTTTTTCATAGAAGACGAAATTATTTTACTTAAAATCCGAAATTTTTTGACCACCCAGATTTATTCTTTGATTGAAGATACACATAACTGGGTACTTTTTTTACTTCCATATATAGAATGGATTCTGCATAAATCTCAAAAAGTCGAAATATCTCAAAAATCTAAAATCAATTTTGGGAACATGTATATCTGTAATACGAAAGACAAATTGATTTACAAATATGTAGTTGTGTAGTGTAACTGTGTCCTGTAATAGATTTACCATAGATAGTAATAAATTAATATGTAGATCATGTATTACGAGGACCTAAAGGACCTAAAGGACCCAAAGAACCCAAAGAACCTAAAGGACCCAAAGGACCTAAAGGACCTAAAGGACCCAAAAATTAGTTATATAAAGGATGGATTTTGGCCTGAGATAAAGGCAGTCAGTTTTTTTTAGAGATTTAGAATTCGTTAGTTTAGGATTCTATCCTTTAATTAGGAAACCTTTTGTAACTAATTTATTTGTAAATTAGTCCCTTTTGTATTTGCAATTACCATTAATAAAGGTTATTATTACCTTGAAATTACTAGTATTATTGTTTTATTAATAATAACCAAACCCTTTGTATTGAATCGTCTACTTTATCATTTGGAGCGCTGTCTCGTGATATTAGTAGTTAACACTAATCAATACACTTATTAACAGTAGTTTATTTAACTTCTAGAACCTACCTATTAGTAGTAGTTGTATCTATTTTAACTAATAGTTTCCTTGAATAATATCTTTAATATTATTTCAAGAGTTCCTGTTCATCCCACGTGTTTATTAAGAAGGATAAACCTCTGTCGGTAACAATTTGGTGCCTTCTAGCAGAAACGCAAAAAGAAATTATACTGTTAATGGTTATTGCTAAAAGACGCAACGATTGTGTAGACGAAGCAATCAAACAAAAGAACGAAGCTCTCTCTGAAATTGTTGAAAGAGAACTATCCCGAGAAGAAAAGGATCCTAACTACGAAGTAACCTATACTTTAAAGGACCTTAATCGAGTAAAGGATCACCTCGATTTGATTAAACATCACGTGTGGATTCGTGATAATATCCTTGTTGACAACAGAAGAACTGTCTTCAACATACTGACCAGATCTAGGCCAAAGAATAATTAAAATTCTTAAGCCAACACTTTGGAGTCGACACCTCGAAACTCGACAAGGCGACCTGTTCATCGGTTAACCCCAGAAGAAAGAGAACAAAGAAGACAACAATATCGACAACATCAACTTGAGCGACAAATTCAAAGGAAAAATCAGAATCCAGTTACTGTTAGGTTACCTGCGAGTAATTCAACAACAACTTCCCCCTCTGCAACTGTTGGAACATTTGGAACCACTCCTCGACACAGACGCCGATCTAACGAAACTTCTCAAAGTTTCTCACAGGCAGTATCACCTAGACGATCACCAGAACAAGTCACACCACGTGTAGTTACTCCTCCAAACAATTGGGACCAACTCCAAAACATCTGAACTTTCTATCAACCAATAGACTTTAATCTCCTAAACCAACAACTAGCAGAAGTTCACTTAACCGCCTCTGATAGTAGCGACAATAGTGACATTGATACCGAAGACGAAATGGCAAACGCTGTACTTGATTACTTGGAAAACAACTTACATAACCATACATCCCTCCGAGTTGATCCATTTTATGGAGATGGAACTCAGGATCCTCTTCAATGGATGCTCCATTTTGAGAAAGTCGCCTGCAGTAACGCATAGGATGAAGCGAAAAAGATTCGCAAGTATGCCACCTATCTTGAGGATGACGCTGAAGAATGGCATGATGAAATAAACGCTAACGATATGGCTGACTGGACTGCTTGGAGAGCTGGATTCGTAGAGAAGTATTGTAATACCCGGTGGAAAAATAAATGGATGCGTGAATTAGAAAACAATCGCTAACGACAAGGAGAAACTGTCGATGCTTATTATGCGAGATTTAGACGATTGGTGAAACGAGTAGACATTAATGCTAACCAACATAAACGACTCTTCATAAAAGGATTGTTACCTCACATCGCACCATTGATAACCATGCAAACCCCAGGTACCTTAGCTGCTGCTTTAGAACTAGCACAAGCTTATGAGGAAGGATTGGATATGGTAAATGAAATTGAACCTCGTAAACAAAAAGGTAAAAAGAAAGTTGTTGAAAGTTCAGACGAAGAAGAAGAGGAAGAAGCAGAAGAGAAAAGGAAATCAAAGAAAATGGTGCTAAAAAAGAAAAAGAAGGAAACTAAAGTAACTTTTGATCCTGCTCACAACCTCGACGACTTGGCAAAGAAATTTGAGAAGATGCAATTAAATTTAATTCAAAAAATGGAGAAGTTAACTACTCAAGTTAACCAACAACCTAACTACCGCAACCGAGGAAATAACCGCGACAATTCCTCACAAAACAATTGGAACAATCGAAACAACAGAAATAACAATCACGAAACTCGTACTTGTTTCAAATGTGGAAAGGAAGGACATATCTCTTGGGACTGTCCTGATCGCAAGGATAATTCAGATAACTCTGCCCATGCCAAATTAGTGGAAGTTGAAGAAGAAAGTGAAAAGGAGGGAGATAAACTTTTACAACACCTTCTTGAAGCTTATGATGCTTATTTGGGAAAATGAGAAAGAAATGACAATAGTGACGAAGATACACCTATTAAACGACCTCGTGAAACTAATATTCCCGAGCCGAAACCAAGCTTAAATACCTTTGGACTTCCTAAAACTACGAGTGTACCAGTACCTAAAGTTGTTAAAACTGAAATCACTCCAAAGAAAAAGTCAAAGAAAAAAGAAGTAATTAAAATGGTGAAAGGAAATAAGGAAAAGAAAAAGGAGAATGCAACTCGACCACCTCTCTTCAGGAAAAAGGATTTTGATATTGTGGAACAACTACAAAACCAACCCGCTGGTTTATCTTGGGCCGATGCTTTAAAAGTCCCATCCATTAGGAAAAGTTTCTTTGAAGCTCTTCGAAAACCAAAAGAAAAGGAAATTAAATTGGCAGACCAAGAATACTCTTTAAAAACTACCGCCTTAAAATGTAATGTCGCAGTAGGAGTTTATACTGTACCTACTATTGTTGACAGTGGCGCAGCTATTAGTATTGTTACTCGCGATGCTATGGAACAACTAGGTTATGAAATTGAAGAAGCTTCTAAAAGTATTATCTTACCTGCGACTGGAAAGAAAACTCAACTCTTAGGAGTTATCCGTGACTTACCAATTACTATCCAAGGTCAGACTATTCCTATTGATGTGGAAGTAATCGATGCCGCTACTTATTCTTTATTATTAGGAAACAATTGGCTCATGAAAGCTAATGCTTCGTATAATTGGAGCGACCAAGAATTAACCCTCAGATGGCGAGGAAAAACTCTTACCGTTCCTGCCAACTGTTCAAAGGAAACTAAAGAAGAATTTCCTGAACTTATTGAAAACACAGATGAGGAAAGTGCTGATGAAAGTGATACCGAAACAGAAGAATCTGAGGAAGATGATGAAGAAATCATTTTCAAAAATACAACAATTGAAGATGACAATGATGAAAGTGATGAGGATACTGTACCTGTGTTCTTGAGTAAAAAATTAAATAAAAATGAATTGGATATTGGCCAACTAAATAATCACCAACAACAGAAATTTGATAAATTAATGGAGCGAAACAAAGACTTATTTGCCAATGATGTTAGTTCATTGGGATGAACTAATATTATTAAACATCAAATTGATGTTGGAGAAGCGAAGCCAATTAAACAACGCTTCTACCGAACACATCCAGATGAAGACCAATTTATCAAAGAGGAACTTGATAAAATGTTGGACAAGGGTCTAATAAAAAGATCTAAAAGCCCTTGGGCCTCTCCTGTTGTTCTTGTTAAAAAGAAAAATGGCAAATTAAGATTTTGTGTTGACTACCGAAAATTGAACACTGAAACACGAAAGGATGCTTACCCGATTCCCCGCATTGAGGATATGTTGGATGCACTTCGAGATGCAAAATGGTTTACCACCCTTGATCTTGCTAGTGGATATTGGCAAGTGGAAATGGATCCAAAAGACTAGGATAAAACCGCATTTATCACTAAACAAGGAACCTATGAATTTACCGTAATGCCATTTGGACTCACTAATGTTCCAGCTACTTTCCAACGCCTTATGGATCATGTCTTAAATGATATGTTATATCAAGGAGTTATTGTTTACCTTGATGACATTAACATTTACTCAAAGACCTTTGACGAACACTTGAATAAATTGGGAAAAGTGTTTCAACGACTACGAGCCGCTGGATTAAAATTGGGACCTGACAAATGTCACTTCTTACAACCTAAACTGGAATTTCTGGGACACATTGTCAGTGGAGATGGAATCATGGCTGATCCTGCAAAAATTGAAAAGGTTAAAAACTTTCCAATACCCACTACCAGGACTAAAGTCCACAGTTTCTTAGGATTGGCATCCTACTATAGAAAATTTATCAAAGACTTCTCAACAATTGCTCAACCCCTCAATAAATTGTTGCGAAAAGATTCTGATATACCTGTCGCCCAAATTCAAAATCCAAATGCCGAAATCCCAAATGCCGAAATCCCAAATCCCAAATCCCAAATTATAATTAGTATTTTTTGCCAAAATCTCAAATCCCAAATCCCAAATACTAGTAATTTGTGCATTTTGGCGTCCCAAATCCCAAATTATTTGGGATTTGGGCAACACGTATAGATTCTGAATTAGAATGGACCGAGAAATGTCAACAGTCCTTCGATGCTTTAAAAGGAAAGTTAATTACCGAACCAATTTTATCCTACCCTGATTTCACCCGAACCTTCTATTTAACTACCGATGGTTCCGCACAAGGGCTAGGAGCTGTTTTGAGTCAATACAACGATGAAAGACATGAAAAAGTCATTGCCTATGCCAGTAAAAGTCTTGTGGGAGCGCAGAAACAATATGGCGCAACCGAACTCGAATGTTTAGCTGTTATTTGGGCAGTTGAACATTTTTATTCTTATTTGGGATTTAAACATTTTGTGTTAATAACTGACCATTCCGCGTTAAAATGGTTATATTCAAGTGTACCGAAAGGAAGATTGGCAAGATGGATATTACGCTTATAACCGTATGATTTTGAAGTGCAACACAAACCGGGAAAAGAAAATACCAACGCTGATGCGTTATCACACCTTTAATTGAGCAAATAATTATATAAAAATAAATCCGACGTAAAATACAATTCGGACCAAGTTGTCGGTGTCTTGGCAAAACATTTATTAGAATTTATTGAAGTAATCAAGTCAGTATGGATTTAACCCTATATCAACAATTTTATAATTATTTAAACAATCAAACATTCCCCAAACCCCAATCACCTCGCGAACGCAAACAATTTTTGAATAAAGTAAAACATTTTCAGTTATACAATGGACAGTTATTTAAGAAACCACGAAGAAATAATCAGCAATTCATCAAAGTAATAGGGAGACATGAGATGGAACCCCTGTTATATATGATGCATAATCACTCCACATCAGGACATTTAGGCATAGAAGCCACTTATAATTGAGTTAAGGATAAATACTATTGGAATCAAATGTTCGATGACATTAAGGAGTATGTTCAAAGTTGTGACTCTTGCCAAAGGTTTGGAAGACCAAAAAGGACAGAACCTTTACACACTATACCTGTTGGACAACCTTTTGAACAAATCGGAATTGATATTGTAGGACCTTTACCAGTTACCCCACGAGGAAATTGATATATTGTAGTTGCTATGGATTACCTTACAAAATGGCCAAAAGCAAAACCTTTAACAAATGCAACTGCTGAAGCTGTTGCTCAGTTTATTTATGATGAAATTATCTGTCGACATGGTGCCCCTACAGTTTTAATATCAGACCAAGGCACACATTTTAAAAATAAAGTAATTGATGAATTAAGTGATAAATTTAGGATGGAACATCGCTTTTCATCACCATATCATCTGCAAACTAATGGATTAGTGGAACGTTTCAACTAAACACTTTGTGAAGGTTTAAAGAAAGTCCGAGACCCTATGAATTAGGATAATTATATAACTTCTGTATTATTTGCTTATCAGACAAATAAACAAAACACCACTAAGTATACTCCATTCTTTCTAAACCATGGAAGAGAAGCCCGATTACCCATTGAAATCGATGGTCAACAAGAAATTGTTGAATATGATCTTGAAGATACTATCCTGCAACGAGCTTATGAACTAATCGATCAATTACCGGTTCATCGACAAAAAGCTAGGGATAATATACAGAAGTCACAAAAGTCACAGGAACGACGACATTTAGAGAAAATGCTGCAGATTGTCAAATATAAGGAAGGTGACAAAGTTTTAATGTATGACTCTCGGTTGGATAAATAATGGTCTGGAAAACTTGATACCCGATGGAAAGGACCATTCACTATAAGTAAATACTTAGATAAAGGAGCTTATGCCCTGAAAAATCAATTTAATCAACCTTTGAAGGAGTTGATACATGCTGATCGACTAAAATTGTATAAAGGTCGTACTACATGGGAACCACAATTAGTAATAGATAATTCTGTGTAAATTAATAGAAATTAGGTTACCAAAAATAGTGATACTATGCGTAACTTTAATTAATATTTAAACAACAGACTCTCTACTTTTAGAAAATTTAGTCAGCATGACACGAAACCAGCAATTTTTAGACAAAATGCATTTATATAAACAAGACCTCTTGAATATTGAAGGAAATGTACCTATCCAACAAATAGACCCATACAAACTTACCGACCCTTGGGAACAATCCATCGATACAGTATTTCAATTGTTAAGACAAGAAATTATCCATCGTAATCGAATCAAGACATTAATGTATACTTATTATTTAGGAGAGTTATTAAGTTTTAGAACTCTACCTCGAATGTCATGGTTAGATTATGTGCAACAAAATGATATTTCTGATGAATATCGTTATTATTTGGGAGCAATAAGAACTTATAAAGTATTTCAGGATGATAGAGAACAAATTTATAGAACAAATTACTTATCTTNTCAATCAACCCCTGAAGGAATTGATACATGCTGATCGACTGAAATTGTATAAAGGTCGTACCACATGGGAACCACAATTAGTAATAGATAATTCTGTGTAAATTAATAGAAATTAGGTTACCAAAAATAGTGATACTATGCGTAACTTTAATTAATATTTAAACAACAGACTCTCTACTTTTAGAAAATTTAGTCAGCATGACACGAAACCAGCAATTTTTAGACAAAATGCATTTATATAAACAAGACCTCTTGAATATTGAAGGAAATGTACCTATCCAACAAATAGACCCATACAAACTTACCGACCCTTGGGAACAATCCATCGATACAGTATTTCAATTGTTAAGACAAGAAATTATCCATCGTAATCGAATCAAGACATTAATGTATACTTATTATTTAGGAGAGTTATTAAGTTTTAGAACTCTACCTCGAATGTCATGGTTAGATTATGTGCAACAAAATGATATTTCTGATGAATATCGTTATTATTTGGGAGCAATAAGAACTTATAAAGTATTTCAGGATGATAGAGAACAAATTTATAGAACAAATTACTTATCTTTATATGTAATGGCTCGAATGAGTAAAAATAACTTTGACAATAATTTCATGCCTTTTGTACAGGCTATTAGAGATATTTCGGTGAATATAAGGTCATAAGAGAACTTATGAATTAATTGGGAGGGTAACTGTTACCGTAGTAATATTGTAGGGTGTATTTTATTTATTATTATATATTATTCACTTATATTATTTATTATTTTATTATTAGTTAGTATTTACTTATTTATTTATTAGTATATTCTTATCTGTAATGCGAAAGACAAATTGATTTACAAATATGTAGTTGTGTAGTGTAACTGGGTCCTGTAATAGATTTACCATAGATAGTAATAAATTAATATGTAGATCATGTATTACGAGGACCTAAAGGACCTAAAGGACCTAAAGGATCCAAAGGACCCAAAGGACCTAAAGGACCCAAAGGACCTAAAGGACCTAAAGGACCTAAAGGACCTAAAGGACCCAAAAATTAGTTATATAAAGGATGGATTTTGGCCTGAGGCAAAGGCAGTCAGTTTTTTTTAGAGATTTAGAATTCGTTAGTTTAGGATTCTATCCTTTAATTAGGAAGCCTTTTGTAACTAATTTATTTGTAAATTAGTCCCTTTTGTATTTGCAATTACCATTAATAAAGGTTATTATTACCTTGAAATTACTAGTATTATTGTTTTATTAATAATAACCAAACCCTTTGTATTGAATCGTCTACTTTATCATTTGGAGCGCTGTCTCGTGATATTAGTAGTTAACACTAATCAATACACTTATTAACAGTAGTTTATTTAACTTCTAGAACCTACCTATTAGTAGTAGTTGTATCTATTTTGACTAATAGTTTCCTTGAATAATATCTTTAATATTATTTCAAGAGTTCCTGTTCATCCCACGTGTTTATTAAGAAGGATAAACCTCCGTCGGTAACAACGCTTATCAGAAACACAATATTGAATTTCTTGTGTTCAAATATAATATTTACTTCTCAAATCAAGTTTAAATCAAGTTTTTATACATGCTAAGAGATTATTTAAAACAATAAAAATATAACTATGCTTTATTATTTATATGAAAATAATATATATAATATAAATAAAATAAAATAAATTAAACAATAAATTTTCTATTCAACGGAATTATTGAGACATAATTATCGCTTTTTCCCACTCGATAATTTATCTTAATTGCTCGACCATATATTCTATGCACTGCTATAATTGAATCTTGACCTTCCTCACAATATTCTGCTTTCCATAATTCTGTATTTGACTTTTCGGGTTTTATAAATTTATGTTTAAATCATATATTAAAGGAAAGCGTATTTTTATACCATTTGACATATGCTAGAAGATGTGTTTTGGGTCCTTTTGGAAGTGTTAGAGTATGTTCGAAATAATATTGTACCTCTCCAGGGTAAATATCACTGCTTCCATCTCTGTATGCTTTCCACTTCACTAATATAATTGTATTATTTTCATGTCGTCCAGCGATCATGGACCCAAATATTTTATTACCAATTATTAATCTTGCATGTTGGTTCATAGTTACTTCCATACACGCATTTACATCCTTCTTTTTTCTATTATATAATGTTGCATACCATTCGCATAATATTTTTTAAACTTCTATAGGAATACTTACCTTTTCATGCGAAGGCGTCAGCATACGTCCTGGTATAAGTTCAGTGCCATAAATCTTATTAGATATATCATGTCTCATTGAGATAAAATATTGTAACTCTTCTCTATCAAATTCATTAGTTACAGCTAAATTGCCAGCAGCTTTCTTTGGAGAAAGAAATTGATGAAACTTCTCTAGGAGACCAGATGTCCATTGACGTGTCAGATGATAATCTACAAGCGAATTTTTAAGAACAATTCGCATAAGTTCAAGTTCGATCTGTCGATTACTGTTGGGATATGAACCTATGAAAAGATTTATGTTAAAATTTTATTTATTATAATTTCGTACACCCAATATGTGTGGCTTACCTATGTATCCATTTAATCGCTCGTACGGGAATAACTAAAAACTATAAACAGAGTCATAATCTCGTATGCATTCAGGAATATGCATTGATAAATGGATATTACTTGTAATAAATTCAGGCCCATAGGTTCTTTCTATATTTATTGACATATCCCTTAATCTTTCTTGGGCTTCTTGCAGATCATCTTCAGTAACAAATCTAGCAACTAATAAGTTACACATCCGAACAAAATGTCCCAATATCTTTCTATCATTATCATCTAACATGTCCCATAAAATTGTTGTTGCATATATCATAATAAAGGTCTTCCATTGGTTAGCAGTGAGCTTTGAAAATCCTTCTTCGATAGCAATTTTTGGAGGGATTCGACCAATATCAGATGGAAGTTGAACATTATCCATCCTCTTTTGTACTGTACGAAGTTGCTCAGAATTTAGTTTATTTTCTTTAATAAATATGGATTGAATAATCCATTTTGCAATCCCAAGGAACAAACAATGCATTGAATCCACTACTACAAATCTGATCGGATCTATGTAAGGGAGACGAAGCAATTCAGACCATCACACTCCATTTATTTTAAAATGAGCTTCTCTTGTTCCTCTGGTGTCACATTTAAGCTATTCTTGAGCATATTGTCTATGTTTTTGGGGATCTGCAGATTCTGTAATCCATTGTTCATAATCATGCATACCACCATAATGAGTTTTTTTAAACTTCTCACTATATCAGCCTCTTTTCGGGCACCTGTGACATTTCATTACTGCAGATCCATGCCCAAATAACTTTTGTGTAGCTGGAATATCGGAAGAACCTACTATTATTGTAACTCTTATATCGAGCCCATCTTTATTTTCAAATGTAACAGGAACTTTTCACTTTTCCCATAATTCCTTAAGTTCATCAACTATTGGAAATAGATAATGGTTTATTTGGTTTTTATCGGCTTCCTTAGGTCCAGGTAGAAAGCCTAAATAAATAATATTTTTAGGTTTATTTCTTTCTGCCCTCGGAAGATTACATATCGAAGCATAAATAGCACCAGTGCTATGTTGTGTATATTTAAAGGGTTGGAACCAGTCCAAATTTATTAATAGGCCTAAATTCGAGGTAGCAGTTTTTTTACTAAAAAATTTGCTTCCATCAAAAGGAAATGTATTCCATACTTTTCCATCATATATATTGGCATAAATATTATTATTATAATTTCTTGTATTCGATTGTTCTAGTATTTTTTCAAAACCGGATCTTTGGTACAAGAGACTTAATTGTTGCTTAATTGAGGGCTTAGGGTATAGCATTCGGGGGATAGTTACCATATTTTTCATATTTTTTTTGAGGGAGGAGAGTTCATTATTGCATAACTTCTTACGGGAAGATACCGGATTATTAGGATATTCTTCATAATGGCAATTCATAATTGTCAACTTATTGTTTTCTTTATAATTGCATATAATCTTAGAATTATATAATTTATGACAGTTTGTACAAACTGCCATCTTTAATTTTGGTTAAAAAATTCCTAACCTCTTTTTTGCTAAATACAAAGATGCAGGAAATTCCCAGAACTTAGAATCATCTATAGATTTGAGCATAACATTTAAAAATTTAATTAATGCCTCCAGGGTATTATCAGATAATCGATATCGTTGTTGAAACTTAAATAACCAGATAAGTATCTCTATATCTATCTTATTTTCTAGTTTTACTCCTTCATAATTTTCGTTCTCTTCTTCTAGCTCGGGTGTAATATATACGTGTTGCCCAAATCCCAAATAATTTGGGATTTGGGACGCCAAAATGCACAAATTACTAGTATTTGGGATTTGGGATTTGGGATTTCGGCAAAAAATACTAATTATAATTTGGGATTTGGGATTTGGGATTTCGGCATTTGGGATTTTGGCATTTGGATTTTGAATTTGGGTGGCAGGTATAGTGTAATAAATAAATTATTTTCTTCAAATACTTCTTCGTGCTCATTTTCTGATTCTACATTCACATCTAATTCTTCATCATCCTCTCGATCATCAATTAATTCATTATCATTATCACGATATTCTTCAAGGTCATCAATTAATTCATTGTTTTCATTGTTTTCATTATCACCTAAATTATACAAAAGCATATCATCAAATATATCAGGAGTCTCTTCTATAAGTGGATTATGAAATTGATCATTTCTGGATCGCGATGATGATGCCACAATGATTTCATCATCAAGATCCATCCCTGAAAGCATATTACTTATTGATGTATCTCTTTTAACTTAGGTAAACGAGCAGTTTCTTCATCCAGAATGAACTGTCGGGAGCTTCTTTTTCTTTTCTTGCTACTCGTGATTAATGATACATTTTTATTTTCTAAGAAAGGTAATAAATGTTACACAAAATAAAAATTGATATATCGGGCACCCGAAAAATGAAAATTTGATATATCGGGTATCCGATTTGGTAATAACAACGTTGCAATTTAATAAACTTACTATATTTTCTTGATTCAATCCTTGCTAACTGATTCTTTCTTGAACTTTTAGATTTCCACAATTCTTTATTATTAGCATGCTTCTCTTGAGTTCTTGCTACAACTTCTTTACCATTACACAATAGACAATTGCATACATATTTATATGTCTTCGTAGAAACTAAGCTAGTTAATGGTGCTGATTTTTGTGACATTTTTTCAAAATATATTAATATATTAGTAAATTGGTTAAAAAAAATGATTTATAAATTGTTCTGAAAATTTTACAAAATATAATATTTCCCTTTTTATATAATTTCGCTAATACACATTTTTTGTAAATTTGCTTTACGTTTTCGTATCTCAAAATTTGAGAAATTTATGTTTATTAATTTTTAAATTAACGTGTTTTTTTATAATTCGCGTCTCAATATTTGAGAAGATTCATGTTTATTATATATATATGCGCTTTTATAATTCGTATCACAATATAAATTACTTATTATAATTCGTGTTATTTATATATAAATTACTTATTATTATTATAATATTAATAGTGTAGCACAAACTTGATGATCTCTGATCCTACTATACATAAAATAAACAAATACCTTTTTTCATAAATATCACTCTCTCACATAATACTCCTTGAGAGCACAACACCTCCTTGCGGCTGATAATATTAACAGTACCATATTATATATTTACAAGTCTTGTAATTTATAATTATGATATTTTTATATTATATATACTATAGATATATTAATAGATATATTACAACTATTATAATGTTAAGATTAATATATGATACGACCAATCCCCGATAAGTGTATTTCATTTTTATTTTGGGTTTTCATAAAATATCGGATACTGACTTTTTTTAGCTAAAAAATTTTAACAAAAAAAAAAACGAAAATAACGCGTCAAGGATATATAAATTTTATTATTCGTTTATTTATTAAAAATATTTTAATAAGTATATATACAGGAGTATGATTGTTTTTTAGTTTTTTTTTAAAGAAAAGTTATTTTAAGTAAATAATATCATATCTCCGATGTATCTAATTTATTTTAATACATAATTTTTATAGATGAATATTGAACAAAATTATTAAGTAAGTAAAAATACTATGATGAAATAATTATTATATGAGAATAATATCAATATATTATTATATCATTTTTATGATATCAAAAATATCAAAGAGTAACGTAATGATATCAAAAATATCAAAGAATAACGTAATTCTTAAAGATTGACTACCCGAAAAATAGAATATATAAAGAATCGCTTTTTTCTTCATTTTTTTTTTAAAAAATATTATTTTAATTAAATTAGAATTAAATTAGATAGTTAATAAAATAATATTTTTTCAATTTTCAAAATGACCAAATCTCATAAAGCAAAAAAAAAGCAAGAAAAGCAAAAAAAGCAAAAAGATTCTCTATCGCATTCCCCATTAAGGCAATAAAAAAAAAAGGAAAAAAAAATCAAAAAAATAAAATAACAAAAAAATGTAATATTAAATATTTTAATTTTTATAATATTTAAATTATAATTAATATTAATAATGAATATAATTTTATATATTTAATAAAACTTTCCCAATTAGATCATTTTTATTACGACTTAATGACAAAAAAGAAAAATAAAAAAGCATCATCATCGTCGTCGTTGTCGTCATTGTCGTTGTTGTCGTCATCATCATCATTGTCATTATTATCATCATCATCATCATCATCATCATCAACCACTAGTTTCTCAGAACAAGTGTCGCAATCTTTGATTTCTTCATCATCTTCTGACGAAGATAAAAGAATCAAACCCCTAGATGATGAATCTTATAAAAGAATTAAAGTAAGTATAATATATAACAAATTTTATATTAGTTGTGTCTATCGGGGACACGATTAACATACAAATAACAATTTTGTAGAAGGAAGTTTTTCTTGTAGTTGATTCTGAAATGAACACAGTGTATCAAATTAGTGATCGCTTAACTTGGGCTGCTCAAAAGCATGATGTGATTACGAAGTTGCTACCTCCACTCAAAAGAAAAATTAATAAAAAGTATAAAGTTACAGGAGCGGAAATTATAAAAATGCTACAAAGGCGTCATCGATCACGCCATAGAGTAAATAATATTGGTAATCAAGGGCCAAGAGCAGTTATTAATGATAGCAGACGAAAATTAAAGAATACGGCAATGAGTGATGTAAGTTCTTTTTTTAATTTTCTAAAAAACGTGCATATCGGAAATAATATATATATATTTATATGTTAATAGAAAAAGAAAAGAAGGAGGAGAGCAGTAGATTTTATGATGCAAGGAGGTAACAAGTATATAAAATGATATTCGAAAAAAGATTTATCTAAAATCTTAAATAATTCCAGTTACCATTCGAAAGAATGGGAAGAAACAGATAAAGGGACAACCGCGACCACAAGAACAGTTGCAGCATCAACATCAGCAGCACGAACAACAACTATTATCGATAGTGATAATGATACTGATAATAATAATAATAATAATAATAATAATAATAATAATAATAATAATAATAATAATAATGATAATAATGATAATAATGATAGTAATAATAATAATGATAATAATAATGATAATCATCCGGAATTATATAGAGGCGTTCTAGGACGTTATATATACGAAACATCTGGAGAACGCACTAGAACGGTGCTATATATACGAAACGTTCGGAGAACGCACTAGAACGGTATGTTCTAGTACGCTATATATACGAAACGTTCGGAGAGCGCACTAGAACGGTGCGTTCTAGTATGCTATATATACGAAGCGTTCAGAGAACGCACTAGAACGGCATATTTAATACGCTATATGAACGTAGGTGATGTTCGTAGGATGCTATAGATCGGTGTATTTTGGACGCACTAGAACGTTTATATTTAATTCCTGATGATAATAATAGTAATGAAAAAACAACATCAATTTATATATATGAAAAATGGTGGCATTCGGATGCTGTAAGTAAATAATAATATATATATTTTTTACACCTATCGGGGATATTATTAATGTGTTTTTTTTTTTTTAGTTCATAAAACTTTTTAATGAAAGGATCGATCCTGTCGTTAAAGATGTATGCAAAAAACAGTAAAGACAAAGAATCAGAAACGTAGCGTCCAAGATTATAAGAGACGGACACTCGCCAGTTGGGGTCCCGAGCTGGACTCTAAATACAGTAGCATTGATGCGTGAAAATCGGGATCAATCAAAAATAGTAATTTATGATTCTGATACAGAAAAAGAAGAAAGTGAAGGAGAAGGAGAGGACAACACCGATAAGGATGATGATGATGATGGAAACGATTTAATTATAGATAATAAAAGAAAAAGAAAATTGTCATCATCATCATCAAATAAAAAAAGAAAACGAGAATCTTCAAAAAAAAATTCTAATAAAAAAAAAACAAAAAAAAACAAAAAAACAAAAAAAATAATTATAATAATAATAATAATAATAATAATAATTATGATTATGATATTATATAATTTTTTTTGATTTTTATTATTTTTTATATATTTTGATTATATTAATAAATAAATTTTGCAATAAAATTAGTTATCGGGTATATGATATATTAAAAAAAAAATTTGTACAATAATAAATAAAGCTATTGAATTTTTTATGATTTTATCTAATGAATAATTGAATTTTAGTATAAAAGCTATATTATCGGGCACCCGATAGGCGCAATATAAATAAAATATCGGGAGCCTATTAGCGGCCGAAAGTTGACCGATAGATTCCTGATAGTATTTAAAAAAAAAATCGGATACCCGATTGATTTTGAAAAATGGTTAAAAACTAAATACCTGATATGTGTAAAAAATATAACTGATAAGTCTGCGATAAGTATATGATATTAGGCACGACTACTACACTTATCGGGTACCCGATAGGTGTAATATAAGTAGATATCGGGGACCTATCTGGGGGGAGATAGGTGCCCGATAAGTCCCTGATATTCCAGATTTCAACCAGTGCTAGTTAACTATATACATCTTGATATCTCTTTTATAGAAACTACAACCCAGCTGGTTAATCTAAACCTAGAGTATACTTCCGCAAGAACATCATCCATCAACAAAAATGTTTATACCGACACAATAAATTCCGGGAACATCTTTGTACTTTTCATTATTATGTTTGTTCTTACTTTTATGAACACAAACGTCAAGGCTCATTTCATAGTGAATAACTGTCAAGAAGAGACTTGTTTTTACTATCAAGAAGAGATTGGTTTTGATAAATTTGCAAGGGGATTCGGTTGTGTATACTAAGAAAATGTATTATGATTTATATTTTTATTATATTTATATCATTTTATTTTATATATTTCTATAAATAAAATCAGAAATTAAAGTCGATTATGTAAATTGCACGACTTAATTTTTTACCCATTCGGTATTTTATTTTTTT
>PQFF01000259.1:177684-188812 GCA_003547095.1 Diversispora epigaea | reverse complement strand
AAAAAAAAAAATAAAAGAAAATAAAAAAAAATAATTATAATAATAATAATAACAATAATAATAGTAATAATAATAATTATGATATTATATAATTTTTTTTGATTTTTATTATTTTTTATATATTTTGATTATATTAATAAATAAATTTTGCAATAAAATTAGTTATCGGGTATATGATATATTAAAAAAAAAATTTGTACAATAATAAATAAAGCTATTGAATTTTTTATGATTTTATCTAATGAATAATTGAATTTTAGTATAAAAGCTATATTATCGGGCACCCGATAGGCGCAATATAAATAAAATATCGGGAGCCTATTAGCGGCCGAAAGTTGACCGATAGATTCCTGATAGTATTTAAAAAAAAAATCGGATACCCGATTGATTTTGAAAAATGGTTAAAAACTAAATACCTGATATGTGTAAAAAATATAACTGATAAGTCTGCGATAAGTATATGATATTAGGCACGACTACTACACTTATCGGGTACCCGATAGGTGTAATATAAGTAGATATCGGGGACCTATCTGGGGGGAGATAGGTGCCCGATAAGTCCCTGATATTCCAGATTTCAACCAGTGCTAGTTAACTATATACATCTTGATATCTCTTTTATAGAAACTACAACCCAGCTGGTTAATCTAAACCTAGAGTATACTTCCGCAAGAACATCATCCATCAACAAAAATGTTTATACCGACACAATAAATTCCGGGAACATCTTTGTACTTTTCATTATTATGTTTGTTCTTACTTTTATGAACACAAACGTCAAGGCTCATTTCATAGTGAATAACTGTCAAGAAGAGACTTGTTTTTACTATCAAGAAGAGATTGGTTTTGATAAATTTGCAAGGGGATTCGGTTGTGTATACTAAGAAAATGTATTATGATTTATATTTTTATTATATTTATATCATTTTATTTTATATATTTCTATAAATAAAATCAGAAATTAAAGTCGATTATGTAAATTGCACGACTTAATTTTTTACCCATTCGGTATTTTATTTTTTTTGACCAATAACAAATTACTGTTTATCAAATAAAATTAAATATCGCCCTAACAAATGAAATTTAAATTTATTGATAATATAATAGTTATAAAATTAAAAATTCAATTAAATCAATTCAAATATTTACTGCATTTTTATCTACTATTATAATAATATTTCTTGGAGTTAGTGAAATTGCATCTTTCACAACATAGCTTTCATTCTTATATCTATTCCATTCATTTATTAAGGCAAAGACTAAATGATTTTTAATGAATTTAATATTTAATAATAGATTCGAATTACATTCTCTACATTTTTAAATAATATTGAGATTTTTATAAAATAGTAGTAAAAAGTAAATTAATTTGTGATCTGTAATAGAAGTAAACAAATCAATTAGTAAAATTTGGGGGAAGGTCATTATCAATTTATCACGGTTAAATAAATACCCGAATAGCAATAAAAGTCATTAAATATTAAAATACCAATCACAACGGCAAAATCAGTGCTCATGTAATCACTTTACATTTAAATAATAAAATTCGTCCTTTTCTTGACAGTTCACAACTTTACTATGAGGCAAATACAGATTTCAAGTCAAATATTAGTGCTAATCTACCTTTTGCAACTTGAACATTTCACAATGTGAATAAAAACTATAATTCACATAAAATAGTTGGTACGATTCTCAAAATTCAAAACAAATTTTATTTTCGTTTAAAGGTAAGGTTATTCAAATAAAACAAGTAAAAGCTATTTTATATACTAATATTATTACTAAAACTAGCAAGCATTCTTTCTGCCATTTCTTTTTTCATAGCAGTTGAATATCGGGATATCCAGTTTCGTATTGTTTTTACTTTCGATATCTTTGTATATTCTAGCTCATTATTATCAGCTTTTTCACTCAATACACGAAACATATTCTCCGGAAGATAACGTTAACTAGAATTAGCATTTCCAGCATGAAAAAAACCCTTTAACAAATCTACTACTTCCTTTGCAATACGTGTTCCACTACCTTTTTTTTCCATATTTTTGTTCTCCCTTTATAACCCATCATTTTGGCAAACATCAGGAAATTTTTTATGTCAGAGGTTATTGTAATAATTTCGTTTTTAAAGGTTATTGAAGGTTATCGGACCAATAACCTTCACAAATATTACGTTTATTATGATAAAGTGAAGGTTATTGAAGGTTATCAATATCAATAACCTCTGGAGTATTACGTTTTATTAATAAAAATGAAGGTTTTCGGTACCAATAACCTTCGTAAATATTACGTTTATTATGATAAAGTGAAGGTTATTGAAGGTTATCAATATCAATAACCTCTGGAGTATTACGTTTTATTAATAAAAATGAAGGTTTTCGGTACCAATAACCTTCGTAAATATTACATTTATGTTGGAGGTATTTGAAGGTTATCGGAGTGAAGGACTTCGAAGGCTTACGTTTAAAAAAATTTACTGATGAAGGGTATCGTTCTTCAATAATACTTGTAAAAATAATTTCAGTAAATAATTTATAAAAATTTATTATTATTTGAATTTTAATAAAAGACACTTTCTTACTTTGAATATGGCAAATTTGATACATCCGGTAAACTAGTAGTGTTATTTTGTGATGGCAAGGGACTTATCAAATAATATATGAAAAAACAATTATATTAGTATTCAATGAATAAAATCAGAAGTCAAACTTTGTAATTCTCTACCTTATTTTAACAATAACAAGGATGATAATGTAAATTCAGATATGTTTGAAAACTCACCTGCATTTCTTTTTTCATCCAAGTTTTTTTGTAAAAGTGTCAATAATTCTGTTTGATTTTGATTTTTTTCAAATAACACATCTCTTTGTAGTAGTTCATTTTGAATTTCAGATAATCATATTCGTTTTGGATTTAAATATACTAATAATTGTAATAATTAGTAACCATTATTTATCAATTTATATTAAAATAAAATCTATATAATATTTGATGGATCCGGAACTGGAATATTCCACGATGCTTTGGGTATAGAATGTGATGTACAAGCAGATTCAGGTTTATCGATTTTTTGTTTAACTAAATAATTTATTTGTGCTAATGAAAAACTGATCCATTCTCCTACATTGGGTAATGGACGTGCCTGTATATATTCACTATAAGTTCCTTCACATGGCCATTGCCAAGAATACCATTTAGAAATTCCTGTCAATGTTTTAACTTGGTTTCCTGTATTTCTGTTTGGCTCTAAATGGACTACTGAAGTTCCACGAAAGTACTTAATTGCCGTTTCTATTTTTTCTCCACTTGTTGGATCATTTCTCAGCTGAATAAAATGTCTGATTGCATGTGCAATCTAAAAAAAAAAAGATAGAATTAAATTGAAACTTAGACAACAAATAAAAAAGTAATTACCTGGGCATGGTGAGAATCAATTGTTGTTTTTGCTTCTCCAGGTTCCAAAAATATCCATTTTTTCACTTCGATATCATATCACTCATGCCAATAACTTAAAATAACCATCAACTCTGAGTTATAGTAGTGACCTCCATTATCCGAAATAATTGAAATCCATTTGGGCTTTTTTTCAAGGGTAATAATTGCTGAATGAAGTGATGAAGCAGTAAACTACGCATCTTGGCGTGTATCGTTTGACTAATAATCAAAAGCACAAATGTCTAATATATTATTTTCTTTTTTTGTATATACTAATACTGTGTGGAGGTCCATCTTCATTTGCCGAAAAACTCATCTTTTATTTCTCGTGCTGATTTTGGGAGAACTCGCATCTTGTAATCAACAACTATCAATGCTCTATCCTCATCAAGTTCACGAAGACTTGCGGAAAATTGAGAATTTAAATAAACTTTACGTGTTTGGTGAGAAAGATAATAATACAACTTATTACAAGCTTCATCTAACATTTCAGAATGGAATTTATCAAGATTAGATTGTAATTGTTCAAATAATATCCATAATTTGTTACATTTTTCACAATTGCTAGTATGTGAATTTTCACAAATTTCAAAAGCGTATGCTAGACAATGTGAAATGCAGGAATCATGGTTCACTTGTCCATTAGCATCTATTAATATTTCATTTTCATAATCACGTTTCATGTATCTTCTAACTTTTTTAACCTTATCAATTAAAATAGACTTTTCCAATAAAAAAGTGTTATTAAATAATTTTTTCAAAAAAAAAAATAATACAAAGATATGCCTTTGATTACCTGATATTTGAGATCTTTTATTTGTGCCAAAATTAATTCAACTAAATCTTCAAATACATCATATCCATATTGACAACATATAGAGCACAGGCCACCAAGATCTTCTCGATACTAAAAACGTCCTTGTGCCAATTCTGTCATAAATGTTGTTCGTTTAAAACCATCTGGATAAGTTTTTGAAAATTTTTTCCATAAAGCTGTTTTGTTATCTTTTAAATAAAGTACTGGTAATTTGGTTTGTGGATCGACTTTATATGAACTCATATTAACAATAGATTTATCTGAAAAAAATTTTTCAAATTGGTTTTTTGCTTCTTCAGAAAATCGAGTACGATAAATAATTGGTTTTTCAATTATAGGGCAATCTGGTCCATTAATGCGTGCAAATATTCTTGCTTCTTGGATGGTTCGGGATGACATTCGAAACTGGTTTATATAATTATTATTAGAACAAATTTCTAAGTGATAAAAGTGATAAGTATTTTTACATTATTATTTTTTTTTACCTTCATTAAATTTAGTTCTTTTAAAGTAAATTTATCTGCAACAATAAATAAAATTCTTCTTTTGCCTTTAACACCTTTTTTATTTGTTTCATATGATTCTACTATACAATTAGATAATCGTTTTGTAAAATTATTGCATGATTTAGATAGGTCAACAAATAGTGTTATTCGTAAAAAACCATTATTGAATAAAGTATGTAATGTTTCTTGATCATGTAAGGGGTTGACTTCTTTTGTCCAAAATTTATACTAAATAAAAAGAATATTTAGTGATCCAAATTTCTTTTGATTTTTAAATTATAGAATATATATATATTACCTTAGATTCGTCAATTCCAAATGATGTAATGTTGGTACATCCTATGGTTTTGAGAAATGTATGCCATGCTCTTATTTCACGTTTATTAAACACATGATTCTCAGGATAAATTTCTTGAAGTGCTAATCGTATTTCCATAATTCCACATGCTTTTTTAGTCCATTTTAAAAATATATTTTGCTAATTAATATTAGCAAGTGTACGTTTCTTCAAATAATATGAATACAGCATATTCATTATATTATTATCTACCCAATTTGTTGGTCGACATGTTGGTGATTCTCTTAATTCTAATCTCTTTTTAACATAATTATCATTTAAATCAAAAAGTACAAAACTGTCAAACTTTTGTAGAATACCAGTTTTTTTCCAAACTTCCGTAGGTGTGTTTCTTTCAAATATAGTCACAAGTATTGTTTCATGATATATTTTAATTTTACAAATTGATTTCTCTATTATTTATATGAATAAACTTCTTTTTTTACAATGTGTATAATATACATGTCGTCAAAACTAATTTGGTCTTGACTCAACTCTTAAAATTTCAATTTTTAATTGCGTCTGACTCAACTAATTGCGTCAATCACTAGTAAAAATTAAAATTTGCTTTGACTCAACTCCAATTTTTCTCAATTTTAATTGCGTCTGACTCAATTCAATAGTTTTGACAACATGTATAGTGTATAAATGAATGATGATGCAAAATCTTGTTTGCCTAATGAATTCGAAATTTATCAACTATAATATAAAATGGTCGAAATAAAACTCTATTTAATAATTGATTCACTATATTATCATCATCAAAACCTAACTCTTGTGGTCCTGAAAATTTTGTTTTAGTTTGAAAAATATTTTGATATAAAGAAGTTAATGCCGTACTACAAGATTCTTCAATACTACTAGATAATGCTCCAGCTTGATAGTAGTAACCAGGCTGTTGTAAATTCTTTGAATGGCCTTGAATAACACGTAAAATAAACTTTTGTTCATTAAGAGTTGTGGCAATAGTCATTCCCAAATGAATAGGAACCAACAGAATTTTATTTTCAATTGTGGTGGAATACCACCAATCTCGTGAAAATGGCTCATAATGCAAGTCAGGAATAAGAGAATTACAAGAAAGAAGGATTGCCTTCGTTTTATTACGTTTTGTTATAATTTTACATAAGGGTAGTTTGAGATTTCAAGGAGACGAATTTTTATTAATTAATATTAACCCCAAAATTTACTATTAAGTGATCGACATTTTGTTTACTTCTATCACGGATCACAAATTAAGATTTTTAATTATAAAGAATATATATAATATATAAATTAATATAATTGATATTTACAACAAAATAGATTTAGTTAATTTTTTCAAGTTCTTTTTCGAAATTTTCATCATTTTTGGGTTTTGGAAGACTTGAATAATTGGTATAAATTACTTCTGGATGTGTTTTATAATTAATTGGAGTTAGGGGTTGTATTTGAAGATTTTACAGCATTTTCAATTTGAATCGTAATTTCATTATGATTTTTAAAATCATTCTCTTTATAATCACAATAGTATTTCCATAACTCTTAATATAATTCCCCCAAAGTAGATTGATTAGTGACTTGAGTATCCCAATATCGCATAATTGTTCTTGTAATTAATTTTGAAGTATAAATTGGAATTTTTGGTTGTAATCCATCACATATTTGCCTGGCCAAATCTATATCATGTGACATATTATAATATGGTGTGAAACTAGTAATTATTTCATAAATTATCATAGAAAAGAATAAACATCCGCTGCTTTGGTGTATTCTTTCCTACATAATACTTCGGGAGCTATATAGGATAATACGCTAAAAATATTTTTTTTTTCTGGATTTTTGAAATTTGTCAAAAATCTGAAATGCACAAATTCTTTCTATTTTCAAATAATATTTCCTGATGAACTATATTTAAATCGTGAAATTTTTTAAAACAAAATGTTTACTTTTCCAATTAAAATTATTAAAATTATTTTTTTAAATGATCTCTAAAATTTCCAATATATATTTGCCAGTTTCTAGATTTTTTGTTATTCTATAAAATGGAATTAAACAGATAGAAGTCTTATTCATTCTCAAGTGAATTGTCATCTAAATAACGTTTTTTTTTCTTAATTATAATTAATATTTGCACTTTGACACAATAGGTATTGGAAGTGACAAATATTGGATAATATTCAGACACGTGGGTGACAAATATTTGTACTTATGTAAAAATATTTAAAAATTTATCATTTAAATTTGCATTAGGGATTAAAACCGGGTTTATATAATCCGGTTTCACCCGGATATCACAGGTGACCCGGTTGAAACTTTCAAAACCAGGTGAAATAGGTTTGATTATTAAAATTTACGATCGAAAATAATTATCGATCATTGCTACATATAAAACTTTTTAATCTATAAGTAAATATTAAAAACTGTAATAAGTAAACCTAAAGATGAGAATGATGTGCATGTTCAGTAGAAAGTACAAACTTATATCATTAAAATTAAGAGAATAATTAGTAGTTAAAGTTCGAATGAATAAAAAAATCCGTTCAAACTTTAATTGCTAATTATTCTCTTAATTTTAATGATATAAGCTTGTCCTTTTTACTGAACATGCACAACATTCTTATCTTTAGGTTTACTTATTACAGTTTTTAATATTTACTTATAGATTAAAAAGTTTTATATGTAGCAACGATCGATAATTATTTTCGATCGTAAATTTTGACGATCAAACCTATTTCACCCGGTTTATACCTCAAACCGGATGAAACCGGGTGAAAAAAAATTTTTAGGAAATCATCCGGGTTCATCTAGATATCCGATTTTAAAGTCATTCGGATATCCAGATGACTTATTGGGACACGGTTCCAAGCCCTAATTTACATAAACATTTTTAATGTTAACTATATCTTTGCTGTTCTATTTCTTTAATATTTTGAAATCTATTAAAAGGTATCCATTCTATTGACTTCTCCACATTTAGTTGAGCATCACGAATAAATTTATCAGTTGTTTCATTTCCACTTGTCCATTTATTAGTTACCCAATGCTAGGGATGGTAGGCGCAATACGAATTGAGCCAGGAATTTAGCCAGATTTAATTTAGCCAATTGAGCCCAGAATTTAGCCACGGCGCAATCAGGCGCAATGGCTAAATTCAGGCGCAAAGGCTAAATAATGGCGCAATTCTGATTGGCTGGCGCAATTATAAAATTTATTAAATAATTATTTTTAAATTTTTAAAAATAATTAATTTTAGCTTTAATTTCAAATCAATTTTACATAACTAGGAGCGATTTTTTACTATGATATTCCTATGACAGATCGAAAGATCTGGTTCTTAGCTACAAGATGATATATATTTCATTTCTGTAGCATTAAAATTGACCAAGTTATAGCTATTTTAAAACNATGTACAGTACTTAAACCCACCTTTTTCTATTTCTTTAATATTTTGAAATCTATCCATTCTATTGACTTCTCCGTATTTAGTTGAGCAATAAATTTATCAGTTGTTTCATTTCCACTTGTCCATTTATTAGTTACCCAATGCTAGGGATGGTAGGCGCAATACGAATTGAGCCAGGAATTTAGCCAGATTTAATTTAGCCAATTGAGCCCAGAATTTAGCCACGGCGCAATCAGGCGCAATGGCTAAATTCAGGCGCAAAGGCTAAATAATGGCGCAATTCTGATTGGCTGGCGCAATTATAAAATTTATTAAATAATTATTTTTAAATTTTTAAAAATAATTAATTTTAGCTTTAATTTCAAATCAATTTTACATAACTAGGAGCGATTTTTTACTATGATATTCCTATGACAGATCGAAAGATCTGGTTCTTAGCTACAAGATGATATATATTTCATTTCTGTAGCATTAAAATTGACCAAGTTATAGCTATTTTAAAACAATATATTAAAATATTAATATCGGTAAAATTAATTAATAATTTTATCTGATAAACCTTTTGTCACGTGACAAAAATTACGCCAGCCAATCAGAAATTGCGTCTGAATTTAGCCAGAAAAAAATTAATTAGCCTTTGAGCCAGAATTTAGCCGGCACAATTTAATTAGTCTTTGAGCTAGAATTTAGCCAAAATTTAGCTGGCGCAAAATTAATTAGCCAAAGGCGCAATTATTGAGTCAGCCTTCATATCAATTGAGCCTTCCACCCTTACCCAATGCATAAGTTTTATTCAAATTTCAAAGATGTAAGGATCTAAAATAAAAAAGGTAGTATATCAAAGTTTTGATTGTTGTTGCTGTACTTTTAAACTGTAAATCACATACGTTATAGTTTCTAAAAAAGGCCAAATGCCAAAATTCGATATAGAATCAAAAGAGTTGATGTAAGAAATTTTTTTTTAAGAAATCCAAGCACCTGAGAGATTCTTTGTTTCCGTTTCAGTATGAGTTAGATTCTTCACTCACATTCTTTTTCAGAAAGTATAAAAATCCTCCTCCTACCTATTTTTTTCGTCTTTAAGGTAGTTGTCAAAAAAAAAAAAAGGTATGTATAGTTAAAGTGATACTTTTTGTTGTGTTTCTTGTTCAGTCTAGTTAACTACATATGTCTTAATATCTCCTTTATAGAAACTGCAACCCAGCTTGTTAGTCCAAACCTAGAGTATACTTCTGCAAAAACATCATTCATCAACAAAAACGCTTATACCGACGCAATGAACCCCAAGAACATCTTTGTACTTTTCATTGTCATATTTATTCTTACCCTTATAAGCACAAACGTCGAGGCTAGTTTTCGGAGTCAATTTTGCATGAGAAAAATAGTGGATAACTGTTAAGAAGATATTTTTGATAAATTTGCAAGGGGATTCGATTGTGAATACTAAGAAAATGTATTATGATTTATATTTTTATTATTATATTTATATCATTTTATTTTATATATTTCTATAAATAAAAGCAGAAATTAAAGTCGATTATGGAAATTACGCGACCTAATTTTTTACCCATTCGGTATTTTATTTTTTTTGACTAATAACAAATTACTGTTTATCAAATAAAATTAAATATCGCGGAAGTGTAGCCTAACAAATGAAATTTTATAACTATTATATTAAAAATTCAATTAAATCAATTCAAATATTTACTGCATTTTTATTCACTATTATAATAATATTTCCTGGAGTTAGTGAGATCGCATCTTTCACAACATAGCTTCATTTATCAAGGCAAAGACTTAATGATTATTTATGAATTTAATGTTTAATAATAAATTAAATTAATATTTTTAATTATAAAGAATAAAATATATATATATAAAATAGACTTAGTTAATTTTTCAAGTTTTGGAAGACTTAAATAATTGGTATAAATTACTTCTGGATGTGTTTTATAATTAATTGGAGTTAGGGGTTGTATTTGAAGATTTTACATCATTTTCAATTTGAATCGTAATTTCATTATGATTTTTAAAATCATTTTCTTTATAATCACAATAGTATTTCCATAACTCTTGATATAATTCCCCCAAAGTAGGTCGATTAGTGACTTGAGTATCCCAATATCACATAATTGTTCTTGTAATTAATTTTGAAGTATAAATTGGAATTTTTGGTCGTAATCCATTACATATTTGCATGGTCATTTGGAATATCATATGGTATTTCATAAATTATAATAGCAAAAGAATAAATATCCGCTGCTTTGGTGTATTCTTCCCCACATAATACTTCAGGAGCTATATAGGGTAATACGTTAAAAATATTTCTTTTTTCCGGATTTTTGAAATCTGAAATGCACAAATTCTTTCCATTTTTGAATAATATTTCCTGATGAACCATATTTAAATCGTGAAATTTTTTAAAACAAAATGCTAACTCCCATAAAGAATATCATTTACTTTCCCAATTAAAATTATTAAAATTATTTTTTTAAATGATCTCAAAATTTCGATCATATATTTGCCAGTTTCTGGATCTTTTGTTATTCTATAAAATGGGATTGAACAGATAGAAGTCTTATTCGTTCTCAAGTGAATTGCCATCTAAATAACGTTTTTTTTTCTTAGTTATAATTAATATGACACATTGG
>PQFF01000259.1:118810-175444 GCA_003547095.1 Diversispora epigaea | reverse complement strand
TATTGGAGGTGACAAATATTGGATGACAAATATGTTTGCTTTTTCACATGAGAAAAAAATTTCAGAATTCAGACACGGGGGGGTGACAAATATTTGCGCGTATGTAAAAAATACTTTCATTTAAATTTGCATAAACATTTTTAATACTACTTTATGTTGACCATATCTACCACTTAATTAGTTCACGTAGCACAATGTACAGTACTTAAACCCACCTTTTTCTATTTCTTTAATATTTTGAAATCTATCCATTCTATTGACTTCTCCGTATTTAGTTGAGCAATAAATTTATCAGTTGTTTCATTTCCACTTGTCCATTTATCAGTTACCCAATGCATAAATCTTATTCAAATTTCAAAGACGTAAGGATTTAAAATAAAAAAGGTAGTGCATCAAAGTTTTGATTGTTGTTTAAAACTTGACTAGTCCTGATAGGTGAATTTAGAGAAGGACCTTTTCTCCGTAGCAAGGTTTATACCTTTAAACTGTAAATCCAATACGTTATAATTTCTAAAAAAGGCCAAATGCCAAAATTCGATATAGAATCAAAAGAGTTGATGTGGGAAATTTTTTCTTAAGAAATCCAAGCACCTGAGAGGTTCTTTGTTTCCGTTTCAGTATGATTTAAAGTCAGATTCTTTACTCACATTCTTTTTCAGAAAGTATAAAAACCCTCCTCCCACCTATTTTTTTCGTCTCTAAGGTAATTGCCAAAAAAAAGGGTATATATAATTAAAGTGATACTTTTTGATGTGTTTCCTGTTCAGTCTAGTTAATTACACACATTTTGATATCTCTTTTATAGAAACTACAACCCAACTGGTTAATCTAAATCTAGAGTATACTTCCGCAAGAACATCATCCATCAACAAAAACGCTTATACCGACGCAATGAATCCCAAGAACATCTTTGTACTTTTCATTGCCATGTTTGTTCTTACCCTTATGAGCACAAACGTCGAGGCTCGTCTGTGCATAAGGAATAACATAATGGATGACACAGTGAATAGCTATCAACAAGAGTCTGGTTTTGATAAATTTGCAAGGGGATTCGGTTGTGTATACTTATGATTTATATTTTTATCATTATATTTATATCATTTTATTTTATATATTTCTATAAATAAAAGCAGAAATTAAATTCGATTATGTAAATTGCGCGACCTTATTTTTTACCCATTCGGTATTTTATTTTTTTGACCAATAACAAATTACTGTTTATCAAATAAAATTAAATATCGCGGAAGTGTAGCCTAACAAATGAAATTTTATAACTATTATATTATTAATAAATTTAAATTATTATTATATTAAAAATTCAATTAAGTCAATTCAAATATTTACTGCATATAATAATATTTCCTGGAGTTAGTGAGATCGCATCTTCCACAACATAGCTTTCATTCCTATATCTATTCCATTCATTTATCAAGGCAAAGACTTAATGATTCTTTATGAATTTAATGTTTAATAATAAATTCGAATTACATTCCCTACATTTTTAAATAATATTGAGATTTTTATAAGATAGTAATAAAAAGTAAATTAAGATTTTTAATTATAAAGAATAAAAAAATATATATAAGTTAATATAATTGATACTTACAACAAAATAGACTTAGTTAATTTTTCAAGTTCCTTTTCAAAATTTTGGGTTTTGGATAATTGGAGTTAGGGGTTGTATTTGAAGATTTTACAGCATTTTCAATTTGAATCGTAATTTCATTATGATTTTTAAAATCATTCTCTTTATAATCACAATAGTATTTCCATAACTCTTGATATAATTCCCCCAAAGTAGGTCGATTAGTGACTTGAGTATCCCAACATCGCATAATTGTTGTAATTAATTTTGGAGTATAAATTGGAATTTCTGGTCGTAATCCATTACATATTTGCATGGTCATTTGGAATATCATATGGTATTTCATAAATTATAATAGCAAAAGAATAAATATCCGCTGCTTTGGTGTATTCTTCCCCACATAATACTTCAGGAGCTATATAGGGTAATACGTTAAAAATATTTCTTTTTTCCGGATTTTTGAAATCTGAAATGCACAAATTCTTTCCATTTTTGAATAATATTTCCTGATGAACCATATTTAAATCGTGAAATTTTTTAAAACAAAATGCTAACTCCCATAAAGAATATCATTTACTTTCCCAATTAAAATTATTAAAATTATTTTTTTAAATGATCTCAAAATTTCGATCATATATTTGCCAGTTTCTGGATCTTTTGTTATTCTATAAAATGGGATTGAACAGATAGAAGTCTTATTCGTTCTCAAGTGAATTGCCATCTAAATAACGTTTTTTTTTCTTAGTTATAATTAATATGACACATTGGGTATTGGAGGTGACAAATATTGGATGACAAATATGTTTGCTTTTTCACATGAGAAAAAAATTTCAGAATTCAGACACGGGGGGGTGACAAATATTTGCGCGTATGTAAAAAATACTTTCATTTAAATTTGCATAAACATTTTTAATACTACTTTATGTTGACCATATCTACCACTTAATTAGTTCACGTAGCACAATGTACAGTACTTAAACCCNAGTATACTTCCGCAAGAACATCATCCATCAACAAAAACGCTTATACCGACGCAATGAATCCCAAGAACATCTTTGTACTTTTCATTGCCATGTTTGTTCTTACCCTTATGAGCACAAACGTCGAGGCTCGTCTGTGCATAAGGAATAACATAATGGATGACACAGTGAATAGCTATCAACAAGAGTCTGGTTTTGATAAATTTGCAAGGGGATTCGGTTGTGTATACTTATGATTTATATTTTTATCATTATATTTATATCATTTTATTTTATATATTTCTATAAATAAAAGCAGAAATTAAATTCGATTATGTAAATTGCGCGACCTTATTTTTTACCCATTCGGTATTTTATTTTTTTGACCAATAACAAATTACTGTTTATCAAATAAAATTAAATATCGCGGAAGTGTAGCCTAACAAATGAAATTTTATAACTATTATATTATTAATAAATTTAAATTATTATTATATTAAAAATTCAATTAAGTCAATTCAAATATTTACTGCATATAATAATATTTCCTGGAGTTAGTGAGATCGCATCTTCCACAACATAGCTTTCATTCCTATATCTATTCCATTCATTTATCAAGGCAAAGACTTAATGATTCTTTATGAATTTAATGTTTAATAATAAATTCGAATTACATTCCCTACATTTTTAAATAATATTGAGATTTTTATAAGATAGTAATAAAAAGTAAATTAAGATTTTTAATTATAAAGAATAAAAAAATATATATAAGTTAATATAATTGATACTTACAACAAAATAGACTTAGTTAATTTTTCAAGTTCCTTTTCAAAATTTTGGGTTTTGGATAATTGGAGTTAGGGGTTGTATTTGAAGATTTTACAGCATTTTCAATTTGAATCGTAATTTCATTATGATTTTTAAAATCATTCTCTTTATAATCACAATAGTATTTCCATAACTCTTGATATAATTCCCCCAAAGTAGGTCGATTAGTGACTTGAGTATCCCAACATCGCATAATTGTTGTAATTAATTTTGGAGTATAAATTGGAATTTCTGGTCGTAATCCATTACATATTTGCATGGTCATTTGGAATATCATATGGTATTTCATAAATTATAATAGCAAAAGAATAAATATCCGCTGCTTTGGTGTATTCTTCCCCACATAATACTTCAGGAGCTATATAGGGTAATACGTTAAAAATATTTCTTTTTTCCGGATTTTTGAAATCTGAAATGCACAAATTCTTTCCATTTTTGAATAATATTTCCTGATGAACCATATTTAAATCGTGAAATTTTTTAAAACAAAATGCTAACTCCCATAAAGAATATCATTTACTTTCCCAATTAAAATTATTAAAATTATTTTTTTAAATGATCTCAAAATTTCGATCATATATTTGCCAGTTTCTGGATCTTTTGTTATTCTATAAAATGGGATTGAACAGATAGAAGTCTTATTCGTTCTCAAGTGAATTGCCATCTAAATAACGTTTTTTTTTCTTAGTTATAATTAATATGACACATTGGATATTGGAGGTGACAAATATTGGATGACAAATATGTTTGCTTTTTCACATGAGAAAAAAATTTCAGAATTCAGACACGGGGGGGTGACAAATATTTGCGCGTATGTAAAAAATACTTTCATTTAAATTTGCATAAACATTTTTAATACTACTTTATGTTGACCATATCTACCACTTAATTAGTTCACGTAGCACAATGTACAGTACTTAAACCCACCTTTTTCTATTTCTTTAATATTTTGAAATCTATCCATTCTATTGACTTCTCCGTATTTAGTTGAGCAATAAATTTATCAGTTGTTTCATTTCCACTTGTCCATTTATCAGTTACCCAATGCATAAATCTTATTCAAATTTCAAAGACGTAAGGATTTAAAATAAAAAAGGTAGTGCATCAAAGTTTTGATTGTTGTTTAAAACTTGACTAGTCCTGATAGGTGAATTTAGAGAAGGACCTTTTCTCCGTAGCAAGGTTTATACCTTTAAACTGTAAATCCAATACGTTATAATTTCTAAAAAAGGCCAAATGCCAAAATTCGATATAGAATCAAAAGAGTTGATGTGGGAAATTTTTTCTTAAGAAATCCAAGCACCTGAGAGGTTCTTTGTTTCCGTTTCAGTATGATTTAAAGTCAGATTCTTTACTCACATTCTTTTTCAGAAAGTATAAAAACCCTCCTCCCACCTATTTTTTTCGTCTCTAAGGTAATTGCCAAAAAAAAGGGTATATATAATTAAAGTGATACTTTTTGATGTGTTTCCTGTTCAGTCTAGTTAATTACACACATTTTGATATCTCTTTTATAGAAACTACAACCCAACTGGTTAATCTAAATCTAGAGTATACTTCCGCAAGAACATCATCCATCAACAAAAACGCTTATACCGACGCAATGAATCCCAAGAACATCTTTGTACTTTTCATTGCCATGTTTGTTCTTACCCTTATGAGCACAAACGTCGAGGCTCGTCTGTGCATAAGGAATAACATAATGGATGACACAGTGAATAGCTATCAACAAGAGTCTGGTTTTGATAAATTTGCAAGGGGATTCGGTTGTGTATACTTATGATTTATATTTTTATCATTATATTTATATCATTTTATTTTATATATTTCTATAAATAAAAGCAGAAATTAAATTCGATTATGTAAATTGCGCGACCTTATTTTTTACCCATTCGGTATTTTATTTTTTTGACCAATAACAAATTACTGTTTATCAAATAAAATTAAATATCGCGGAAGTGTAGCCTAACAAATGAAATTTTATAACTATTATATTATTAATAAATTTAAATTATTATTATATTAAAAATTCAATTAAGTCAATTCAAATATTTACTGCATATAATAATATTTCCTGGAGTTAGTGAGATCGCATCTTCCACAACATAGCTTTCATTCCTATATCTATTCCATTCATTTATCAAGGCAAAGACTTAATGATTCTTTATGAATTTAATGTTTAATAATAAATTCGAATTACATTCCCTACATTTTTAAATAATATTGAGATTTTTATAAGATAGTAATAAAAAGTAAATTAAGATTTTTAATTATAAAGAATAAAAAAATATATATAAGTTAATATAATTGATACTTACAACAAAATAGACTTAGTTAATTTTTCAAGTTCCTTTTCAAAATTTTGGGTTTTGGATAATTGGAGTTAGGGGTTGTATTTGAAGATTTTACAGCATTTTCAATTTGAATCGTAATTTCATTATGATTTTTAAAATCATTCTCTTTATAATCACAATAGTATTTCCATAACTCTTGATATAATTCCCCCAAAGTAGGTCGATTAGTGACTTGAGTATCCCAACATCGCATAATTGTTGTAATTAATTTTGGAGTATAAATTGGAATTTCTGGTCGTAATCCATTACATATTTGCATGGTCATTTGGAATATCATATGGTATTTCATAAATTATAATAGCAAAAGAATAAATATCCGCTGCTTTGGTGTATTCTTCCCCACATAATACTTCAGGAGCTATATAGGGTAATACTCCAAAAATATTTCTTTTTTCGGGATTTTTTGAAATTTGTCGAACTATTTTACTTATAAACCGAAATCTGAAATGCACAAATTCTTTTCACTTTCGAATGATGAACCAAATCGTGAAATTTTTTAAAACAAAATGCTAACTCCCATAAAGAATATAATTTACTTTCCCAATTAAAATTATTAAAATTATTTTTTTAATTGATCTCTAAAATTTCGATCATATATTTGCCAGTTTCTGGATCTTTTGTTATTCTATAAAATGGGATTGAACAGATAGAAGTCTTATTCGTTCTCAAGTGAATTGCCATCTAAATAACGTTTTTTTTTCTTAGTTATAATTAATATGACACATTGGGTATTGGAGGTGACAAATATTGGATGACAAATATGTTTGCTTTTTCACATGAGAAAAAAATTTCAGAATTCAGACACGGGGGGGTGACAAATATTTGCGCGTATGTAAAAAATACTTTCATTTAAATTTGCATAAACATTTTTAATACTACTTTATGTTGACCATATCTACCACTTAATTAGTTCACGTAGCACAATGTACAGTACTTAAACCCACCTTTTTCTATTTCTTTAATATTTTGAAATCTATCCATTCTATTGACTTCTCCGTATTTAGTTGAGCAATAAATTTATCAGTTGTTTCATTTCCACTTGTCCATTTATCAGTTACCCAATGCATAAATCTTATTCAAATTTCAAAGACGTAAGGATTTAAAATAAAAAAGGTAGTGCATCAAAGTTTTGATTGTTGTTTAAAACTTGACTAGTCCTGATAGGTGAATTTAGAGAAGGACCTTTTCTCCGTAGCAAGGTTTNTTTTTTCGGGATTTTTTGAAATTTGTCGAACTATTTTACTTATAAACCGAAATCTGAAATGCACAAATTCTTTTCACTTTCGAATGATGAACCAAATCGTGAAATTTTTTAAAACAAAATGCTAACTCCCATAAAGAATATAATTTACTTTCCCAATTAAAATTATTAAAATTATTTTTTTAATTGATCTCTAAAATTTCGATCATATATTTGCCAGTTTCTGGATCTTTTGTTATTCTATAAAATGGGATTGAACAGATAGAAGTCTTATTCGTTCTCAAGTGAATTGCCATCTAAATAACGTTTTTTTTTCTTAGTTATAATTAATATGACACATTGGGTATTGGAGGTGACAAATATTGGATGACAAATATGTTTGCTTTTTCACATGAGAAAAAAATTTCAGAATTCAGACACGGGGGGGTGACAAATATTTGCGCGTATGTAAAAAATACTTTCATTTAAATTTGCATAAACATTTTTAATACTACTTTATGTTGACCATATCTACCACTTAATTAGTTCACGTAGCACAATGTACAGTACTTAAACCCACCTTTTTCTATTTCTTTAATATTTTGAAATCTATCCATTCTATTGACTTCTCCGTATTTAGTTGAGCAATAAATTTATCAGTTGTTTCATTTCCACTTGTCCATTTATCAGTTACCCAATGCATAAATCTTATTCAAATTTCAAAGACGTAAGGATTTAAAATAAAAAAGGTAGTACATCAAAGTTTTGATTGTTGTTTAAAACCTGACTAGTCCTGATAGGTGAATTTAGAGAAGGACCTTTTCTCCGTAGCAAGGTTTATACCTTTAAACTGTAAATCCAATACGTTATAATTTCTAAAAAAGGCCAAATGCCAAAATTCGATATAGAATCAAAAGAGTTGATGTGGGAAATTTTTTCTTAAGAAATCCAAGCACCTGAGAGGTTCTTTGTTTCCGTTTCAGTAATTTAAAGCCAGATTCTTCACTCAATTTCTTTTTCAGAAAGTATAAAACCCTCCTCCCACCTATTTTTTTCGTCTCTAAGGTAGTTGTCAAAAAAAAAGGTATGTATAGTTAAAGTGATACTTTTTGATGTGTTTCCTGTTCAGTCTAGTTAACTACACACATCTTAATATCTCTTTTATAGAAACTACAACCCAGCTCATTAATCCAAACCTAGAGTATACTTTCGCAAGAACATCATCCATCAACAAAAACGCTTATACCGACGCAATGAATCCCAAGAGCATCTTTGTACTTTTCATTGTCATGTTTGTACTTACCTTTATGAGCACAAACGTCGAGGCAGGGTTTGGCAAACTTTTTTGTAATATTGGTATAGTTGCTGAATTTGAAAAATTAGCAGACGGGTTCGGTTGTATCTAAGAAGATGTATTATGATTTATATTTTTATATTTCTATAAATTCGATTATGTAAATTGTATAATGAAAATAAAACATGTTTTTGCGCGACCTAATTTTTTTTACCCATTCGGTATTTATTTATTTTTTTGACCAATAACAAATTTGTCGTCGATCTCGAACCACTTTGATAAATGAAACTAGTTATCCCTTGTAAAATTTTCGGGGCGAATGCGATGTATTCTGGCATAATACTAACATGTGAGTAGTTAGTGGTGAAGGCACGATGTATATAAAAATATATAAATGCAAACGGAGATGTGAAAAAAAAGTTGATTCGAAACTTATATGCATGATGTCAAAATCGGATAAAAGTTCCAACTAATATTAAGGACTTGTAAAAATAATTAAGGACACCATCTTTAGTTAGGAGTACTAGGTCCGAATGCCTTCGTTGTTTTTAAAGCAAGGTTTCTGAATGAATGTTATCAAATGCCTTACACAATGGTTAATTTATATTTTACTATTATTGCAGGTGGGACACTTCTGAAATTTATTGTTGATTTCTCTGTTATTAATACTATTATTATATTTCCAATAAACCAAGCTTTTTTTTCCTGAAGTCATTAATAAAATAGACCCTCTTCTTCTAATTTCCGTTAATTGTTCACCAAGTGGAAATTTAAATCATTTTTTACGCAAAAAAATTTAAAAAAGTTACATGGAAAAAAAGAATGGTTTATTTATGATATTATTATTGGAATTAAATTACTTCACCCTGTTTGGTATCTACTGCGCCATATATTCAATCAACTCGTGTAATAAATTATGTACAATATGTTTTTTTATTATTATTATTAATAAAGTTTGCCCAAATCTTGGGTTTTTATTTTTATCCATTTAAATGATTTCGGAAATATTTAACCACATATTTTTTTTTTTACTTTCTCGAAATTTTTATTTAAACCTAATGGGGGGAACTTCAAGAATAATTCCAAATCATCAAGTTCCAACATATCAATAAAAAAAAAAATACACCAAATTCCTTGAAAGCAAAGGGAACCGGGGTATAAGCTTCAGTGATTTTTTTTATCACTGATATGGGTATAGCCGATTATTGCATTATAACAATGACGGAGATTCCCTTCGATAATTAATATAATAAAAAAAATTATAATTGCATTAATTTATTTATTTATTTTATTTTAATGGCTAATAGAAAGACGAATGAATCGTTAGTAGTATATTTAAAGGTAGACCTTCACATTTTACTACCACAGAACAGTACTTTTAAGTATAAGAGGGGTTGTAAAGATAGAGAATTTGGGGTTCTTTTTGGTTTTATATTAATAAATATTTAATAATAAGGATAATGATAGTGATAATGATAAACTAAAAATAAAAAATAATAAATAAAAAAAAGCCGTTATGCATCACATCAATGGAAACTTTATTTTATAAATTGTATTAGGTAATTAATACTTTCTAACTTTAACTACTTTTAATTAGGGTTTTATTATAATATTTTATGTACGATATGTCATAAGAAAGTCATAAGTAAAATGTCAAAAAGTTTTGAAATGATGAATAAATATAGTTATAGTTGCAAATCGTACGTACGTAATACGTTACATTATTATCGGTTTTAATTTTTTCTAAGATTTAATCGAAGTACTTGATCAATCCAATAATATACCATTACTATAACATACTGAACTATTACTTAGAACTATTTGACCTAACTATATTTAAAACTACAATTTATTTTAAAGATTAAAAAAAAAATTTTTTTTTTTTTTTTTTTTGAATTTATTATCTAATATTTTTAGAATTATANGGGGTTCTTTTTGGTTTTATATTAATAAATATTTAATAATAAGGATAATGATAGTGATAATGATAAACTAAAAATAAAAAATAATAAATAAAAAAAAGCCGTTATGCATCACATCAATGGAAACTTTATTTTATAAATTGTATTAGGTAATTAATACTTTCTAACTTTAACTACTTTTAATTAGGGTTTTATTATAATATTTTATGTACGATATGTCATAAGAAAGTCATAAGTAAAATGTCAAAAAGTTTTGAAATGATGAATAAATATAGTTATAGTTGCAAATCGTACGTACGTAATACGTTACATTATTATCGGTTTTAATTTTTTCTAAGATTTAATCGAAGTACTTGATCAATCCAATAATATACCATTACTATAACATACTGAACTATTACTTAGAACTATTTGACCTAACTATATGTAAAACTACAATTTATTTTAAGGATTAAAAAAAAAATTTTTTTTTTTTTTTTTTTTGAATTTATTATCTAATATTTTTAGAATTATAAAAATATAAAAATATAAAAATATAAAAATATAAAAATATAAATATAAAATATTTTTAATTATGTGTGGAATATTAGCAACATTATTATCCGATCCCAATACTTTGGCGAGTGTAGAATTATTTGAAGGGTTACAAATATTACAACATAGAGGACAGGTAAAATTTTTACCTTCTATCACTTTATTATCAATAATTATATTAAATTATCATTAAATTATTTTTTTACATTATTATTATTATTGTTATTATTAAATTATTAAATTATTATTAAATTATTTATTATTAAATTATTATTAAATTATTTTTTTGGATATTATATAGGATGCAGCAGGAATAGTTACTTGTGGTCAAAAAGGACGTCTTTATCAATGCAAAGGAAGTGGAATGGTAAGAGACGTCTTTAATCAAGAACATCTACAAAATTTAGTTGGAAATCTCGGCATTGGTCACGGTAGGAGAAAAAATTAATAAAATTAATTTCTTGGGGGATAATTGAATGTGATATAATGTGATAATGTGATAATGTGACAATGGTAGTGAGTGATTAATGCAAAGTAGTTGACATAAAAAAATAGATGGAAAAGATGAATAATATTATTAATGATATATCACATGAATATTGTGATTAAAATAATAATTATAATCTTTTTTTTATTATTAATAGTTCGTTACCCAACAGCGGGTTCATCATCCCATTCCGAAGCACAACCATTTTACGTGAATAGTCCTTATGGAATTGTATTTGCTCATGTAAGATATTTATTTTATTGATTACTAATTATAAATTATTTTATTAATTATATTATCAATTATATTATCAATTATATTATTAATTATATTATTAATTATATTATTAATTAATTATTAATTAATTATTAATTATATAATTAATTAATTATTATTTAATAGAATGGAAATCTTAACAATGCCGATGAATTAAAGAATTTCTTGGATTTCACTGTTCATCGTCATATAAATACGGATTCAGATTCGGAATTACTTTTAAATATATTTGCAAATAATTTGCAAAAAACCAATAAAGCTAGGTAAAAATATTAATCATCATCATCGTAATATATTGGGTGTGTTCACATTCGGATTGGATTTAGATTGGATTTAGATTGAATTGGATTGGATTAGATTGGATTGGATTGGATTTAGATTAGTTGGTTATGGTTCCAAAATTCAATCTGGATTGGATCATCAATAATTAAAAATTTCAATCCACCTCGTGAGGTAGATTGGACAAAATTCATATCTCATATATTTTGTAACATTTGGAATCCGATCCAAATCCCTGCGTGCGAACACACCCATTAATAATAATAACAATAATAATAATAATAATCATCATCATCATAATATATTATTATTAATAATAACAATAATCATAATATATATAATAAAATAGAATTAACGAGCAAGATATTTTTACAGCAATAAGAGGAATTTATGAACAATGCATAGGAGCATACGCTTGTGTAGCTATGATTGCGGGTTTTGGTATTATTGGATTTCGTGATTCACATGGAATTAGACCAATATGTTATGGTATCAGACAAGGTGTGTCGGGTATTGATTATATGTTTGCTTCTGAGAGTGTGGCTTTGGATAATGCGGGATTTACTGAAATTAAAGATATCAATCCTGGTAAATATAATTATATTTTTTTGTCTCACATAATAATAATAATAACAATAACAACAACACCAACAACAACAATAACAACAACAGCAATAATAATAATAATAATAATACAAATATTAATATATATATATATATTTAATCACGAAATTAAAATTACAATCACAAATTACAATGATGAAATCACACAGGAGAAGCCGTGATAATTACCAAAACCGCCATAACGAAACGACAATTAATATCACCAGAAAAAATTGCACCTTGCATATTTGAATTTGTTTACTTTGCTCGTCCTGATTCAGTTATTGATGGAATTTCAGTTTATCGATCAAGATTAGAAATGGGCGAACATTTAGCTGAGCAAGTTATTAAAAAATGTGGTGAGAATTTAGATATTGACGTGATTGTTCCGGTATATACCTTATATATATATCTTATGTGTATTCTCAATTATAATCGTTTATATATATATATATATATTATATCTATTTATATCAATTATATCTATTCTATTCATTATCTTATTCAGGTTCCGGATACAAGTCGTGTAGCAGCACTTCAAGTATCATATAAATTAAAAATTCCATATCGTGAAGGATTTATTAAAAATCGGTATGTAGGACGTACTTTTATTATGCCGGGACAACAAATGCGTAGGAAAAATGTTAGAAGAAAATTAAATGCTATGGCTTTGGAATTTGCCAATAAGAATGTATTAATAGTTGATGGTATATATTATATTATATTTATTATATATTTATTGTGTATTGTATTTATTATTTATTATTATATTATTATTTATTATTATTATAGATTCGATTGTAAGAGGAACTACATCTAAAGAAATAGTTCAAATGGCACGAGAAGCTGGTGCAAAGAAAGTATATTTCGCTTCATGTGCACCTCCAATAAGGTAATAATAATAATAATAATAATGATAATAATTATTATTATTAATTAAATATTAATTATATATTAATTAAATATTAATTAAATATTAATTATATATTATTTAAATATTAATTATATTATTAATTATTAGATATCCTAATGTTTATGGTATCGATATGCCATCACGTAGAGAACTTGTAGCTTATGATCGTGATGTTGATTCAATCGCCAAAGAAATTGGTGCTGACATGGTAATATATCAGGTAATGAATTAAATGTTTATTAATGATTTATTAGTGATTTATTAATGATTTATTAATTATATTATGGTATTTATTAATAAATTCAATGTTCCTATTAATATTCATTTAATAGGAATTAGAAAACTTAATATCTTCTTGCCGTAAATTCAATTCCGAAATATCAAATTTTGATTGTTCAGTATTTAATGGATGTTATGTTACGAGTGGAATAACTCAAGAATATTTAGATAAATTAGAAAATGCTCGTAATGATTCGGCTAAATTATCTTCATCTACTTATAATTTACATTCTCCTGAAACCATCGGATTATATAATAATTTTAAACCACCAAATAATCATTACCCCTTCCCTTATCGTAATCATAATCATAATAATATTGATCACAATAATATTGATCATAATAATATTGATCATAATAATATTGATTATATTGATTATCACCTTCCTAATAACTCGAAGAAAGTAAATGGAAATATCTGATTATATATATATATATATTTTTTTTTTTCATTTATCTGATATTTTTATTTTTATTCATGAAAAAAAAAAAATTTGATGTATGTTTTCCTTAACTTGAATATCATCATTATTATGTGAATCAAAAATATAATTTTATTGTTTTTATACAGTAATTTGTTCCTAATAATTTATTATAATAATTTTTATTTGATCTTCGCAAAGTCACATGTTTCTCACTATGAAAACGATAATTCAAAATNATGTTATGTTACGAGTGGAATAACTCAAGAATATTTAGATAAATTAGAAAATGCTCGTAATGATTCGGCTAAATTATCTTCATCTACTTATAATTTACATTCTCCTGAAACCATCGGATTATATAATAATTTTAAACCACCAAATAATCATTACCCCTTCCCTTATCGTAATCATAATCATAATAATATTGATCACAATAATATTGATCATAATAATATTGATCATAATAATATTGATTATATTGATTATCACCTTCCTAATAACTCGAAGAAAGTAAATGGAAATATCTGATTATATATATATATATATTTTTTTTTTTCATTTATCTGATATTTTTATTTTTATTCATGAAAAAAAAAAAATTTGATGTATGTTTTCCTTAACTTGAATATCATCATTATTATGTGAATCAAAAATATAATTTTATTGTTTTTATACAGTAATTTGTTCCTAATAATTTATTATAATAATTTTTATTTGATCTTCGCAAAGTCACATGTTTCTCACTATGAAAACGATAATTCAAAATACCTAACAAGTTAATTAACCGAAGAAAATAAAAAATAAAAGTAAAAATCAAAAGTAAAAATAAAGAGTAAAAATAAAAAATAAAAGTAAAAAGGAAAAGTAAAAATAAAAGTAAAAATAAGAATGGAAGCAGCATCAAAACAACGTAAAGAACGATTAGAAGCCTTACGAAAACGAAAGTTAGAATCAGAGGACGCAAATACAACGACGACAACAACGGAAGAGAATGATAATAATACTGAAAAGTGAGGATTCCATTTTATTATTAATGCAAAGTTTATCGTTATGTGAAAGTATATTAATTATTTATATTAATTATTTATATTAATTATATAAATTATATAAATTAATTATATATATTTATTAATAATTTATTTAAGAAAATTAAAATTTCGAAATTATACACCAATAAATGAAGAAATAATAAAAGCCACAGAAAAAATTCATATAGCAACTCCTGATGATTTAGGTGAAACATTAGAAAAACAGGCAAATAAATTAACTAAAGAAGTTGAAGCTGCTGATGAAGCTAAACGAGCAGAAGAAGTGGTAAGTATTCTATTTTGTGTTATATATATATATTTATATATTTGTGTTATATCTATATATTTATATATTTGTGTATTAAATATATTGTTCTCGTTTTTTTTTTATTTTTATTTTAGGATTTATTTAATTTAGCACCCAAGAATCCCAATTGGGATCTTAAACGTGATGTGGAAAAGAAATTAGAGAAACTTAATAAGAGGACACAAGACAGTATTTCAAAATTAATAAGTAAGTTTTATATTTATTTTATCCATTTTATACATTCAGATTTAAAAATTCTAATTTTATTAATGATGATAATAATATAATAATAGGAATAAGACTTCAAAATGAATCAGTATCAATAACAATCAATCCAAATGATAGTGATGATGAAAATAATGTTACTACTTCAACAACAATGAATTTGGCTGATGCTGTTAATGCTCATCAAAAAATTAATACTTTAAAAAATGATGATGATGATGATGATTCCGATTAGATAATTAATTGATAATAAAAGTTTAATATAGATATATCAATTTATATATCGATTTATATTTATAGAATATATTTACAATATTATAAAATTAGATATTTTGATTGTTAATTTAATTTTTTTTAAAAAAAAAATGATCCAAATTTTGAATAAATAATTACAATTATTAATACTTACATCAATATAGTTGAATAAGATGTAATTTGTTGTGATATATTGAGGATTTTAATTATTTCATTAAATAGAATTTTCATGCTTTTAATAGCAGATATAAAGTGACATTCAAGTTATTGATAATATGATCGATTTTATTATTCCCCTCCTGATGATCTTGGATATTATCAACGTCGATAATATTCAGTTCTTCAAAAAAAATATCAACCTTCCATAACTTAATATCTTCGTAATAACCTTCTTGAGTCGTCCAATGGTCTTCACTTTGCTCGCTCGATTGAAAAGGCATGATCATAACCCTCGATCAAATATAGACATGATGTGATTACGATCACAAAAACAGATTGTCAAAGGAACTTTGCAGTATCAGCCAAACACAAGTAAATATTATGATTTTGTTTTATTACGTGAAAGAATCACATGAGTTCGATTATGACAAACTGTCATGATCAGACTGATGCATTATAATTACTCCGTCACGGTTGAGTTAAAAAACGAGACCCGGAAGCGAACTTTATTATCTTTATGATTAATGTATTGTAATTAAAGATTTATGTGATCGGGTCATTGTATTAGATAGAAGGTAGGGCCTGCCGAAATCCCTTCTATATAGTAAAGTTCCATTCCCCGTCTCCATTATCGTTACTATTGTACCGAGTGTGATATTACTATTATTTCTATTTTTACTGCTACAACTAATAACGGAATCATCTTTCTTTTCGATTCAAGCCTCAATTTTATCCAACGAGATTCGTATTTGGATTCTTACCGGTGCACATTTTATTAGTAAAGCTAGCAAAGTTAAGTTCATTATTAATAGTTAAATGTCTTACTTGAATCAACCGGCCGGAGTTACATTTTTTTGAAGAAAATAATTGTAAAATTTTCCGAGACAATCGCAAGTGTGTATATCTGATTAATTGTTCACACCGATCTAATGTAAATTTCTTAGTTTATTTTGCGCTTTGACATTCTGGAAGTCCCAATCTTGGCCTGTCGACAGAGCCAAAAACATAAAAAAACGCTCACTTTCCAAGTTATCAAGTAGTTCTTGCGCTCTTTTCTGCTTTTGTATTATTTTCGTCATGTTGCAAGTTTCTGGAGAAAAAAATTTGAACGCACTATATGCTCTTTTGTGTAAAAAAAAGTGACCACTTAAACGGTTCAGTATTTTGAAAATATTGAATTATCTTCCACTTACGATTATAGAAATGAGTTCCGAGATTAAAAGATTTTTTTTGGACATTACGCGTACAGATTTCCTCCGTTAACATAATTTGAAATCATAAAATAAGGTCTGGGTACTATTTGCGAATGGATGCCAAGAAATATTTTAAAATAATAAAATAGCATTTATTTTTATAAAGAAAGGTTGGTTTTACAAGTGGTATAATAGTTCGCGTATACTAATTTTATTTAATTTCATTTCGATAAATAATAATTGACTAAAAAGACCAGTAGTAGTTATCACTCAACCATGTTTATTTTCGTTTACATATTTTTTGGTTTCGCCAAAAAAAAAAAATTAGTCGATTTGATCGAAAATTTTTGACATTAGCACCGTTAAAAAAATCATAAACTGGTTGACTATTTGATTTAGTAATATTTATTTGATCATGTGGAACGAAGCCAATTTTGTTGAATTTTATCCCAAAATTCAAGTTTCAGTTTTTTTATTTAGAATTCTGGCCTTATATTGTTTCCAAATCACGGCACGAGATGCTTTCATCTGTTGAGGAGAACCCAAGTAAACAAGATACTCTTTTTTGGGAAGATTTTCGTGACCCTATAATATGAATTAATATGAATTGTAATCGATTACGCGCAATCAGTTCACACTACACGTGACATTGTTATATTTACGCGATATGCGTGTTTATTTTACAATTCGTCAGAAGATAGCCCGCCGCACGTGACATTGATGTATTTACGCGATATTCGTGTTTATTTTACGATCGCCCGGTTGGTTTTTTAAAGTATTTAAGGTAGCCCTTTCTAACCATCTTTTTCTCATTTTTTTTTCACTGATCATACATACACTTTTTGACTACATTTTATTACATTTCATTATGGCATAATCTCTTCTATTATCTTTGACTATATTTTACTACATTTCCTTATGGCATAATCTCTTCTATCATCTTTTGACGTGAATTATTAGAGTAATGGAGGATCTAGGACTTGGAGTCTGCTACAATGGGTGAGTAACTTCAACTAAATAATTTGTTAGTTATATGTTTCTGAAGTTACGCTGCCACTGGGGGATAAATAGGATCTGGTGAATGGGGTGAATGGGGTGAATTAGGTAGAGCTAGGTAAGACAATGGAAAACTGGAAGCACATCGGGCCATTACAGGTTACAAGCCGAAGACCTGTGGTGAACGTCCTTTTCTATTTGTCAATATTTATTTTTTATATTATTAACAAAAATAGTGGTGAATAGGAAGCATAGACGAAGTATTTAGCGGTCGGCTACTAAATACGGGATCTTTATAACAATAACAAATTACTTAGTTGAACTGTTTCATTGTGCATTCATAGGTGACGACGGGATTAATGTATTTGGCCCACATAATAGTCTGGTGCAAGGACTAGAACTCTTTGAACATCTTCCTTCAACATATAACAGAGCTAGATGGGTAAGCTGATAGTTTCTTGTATTTATTTATATTTGTCTTCCTTCTTTATTCCTTATAAAATCTTTTTATTTTAGATTTCCGATGTATCATACCATTGAAATTTTTGTTATCTCTCGAAGGGATGAATATGCATCATTGGAGTCTGTTACAATGGGTGAGTAGCTTCACTAAGTAATTTGTTAGTTATATGTTTCTGAAGTTACGCTGCCACTGGGGGATAAATAGGAGAATGGGGTGAATGAGATGGTAGAACTAGGTAAGACAAGAGAAAACTGGAAGCACATCGGGCCATTACAGGTTACAAGCCGAAGACCTGTGGTGAACGTCCTTTTCTATTTGTCTTATCGTCAATATTTATATATTTATTTTTATATTATTAACAAAAATTGTGGTGAATAGGAAGCATAGACAAAGTATTTAGCGGTCGGCTACTAAATATGGGATCTTTATAACAATAACAAATTACTTATGAACTGTTTCATTGTGCATTAGGTGACGACGGGAGTGCAAGAACTAGAACTCTTTGAATATCTTTCGCCAACATATCAGAGCTAGATGGGTAAGCTGATAGTTTCTTGTATTTATTTATATTTGTCTTCCTTCTTTATTCCTTACAAAATCTTTTTATTTTAGATTTCCGATGTATCATACCATCAGAATTTTTGTTATCTCTCGAAGGGATGGGTATGCATCAGAAAGCAAAAAGGAGGATTTAGAACTTGGAGTCTGCTACAATGGGTGAGTAGCTTCACTAAATAATTTGTTAGTTATATGTTTCTGAAGTTACGCTGCCACTGGGGAATAAATAGGATCTGGTGAATGGGGTGAATTAGGTAGAACTAGGTAAGACAAGAGAAAACTGGAAGCACATCGGGCCATTACAGGTTACAAGCCGAAGACCTGTAGTGAACGTCCTTTTCTATTTGTCTTATCGTCAATATTTATATATTTATTTTTATATTATTAACAAAAATTGTGGTGAATAGGAAGCATAGACAAAGTATTTAGCGGTCGGCTACTAAATACCGGATCTTTATAACAATAACAAATTACTTATGAACTGTTTCATTGTGTATTCATAGGTGATGGCAGGAGTGCAAGGACTAGAACTCTTTGAACATCTTCCGCCAACATATCAGAGCTAGATAGGTAAGCTGATAGTTTCTTGTATTTATTTATATTTGTCTTCCTTCTTTATTCCTTACAAAATCTTTTTATTTTAGGTTTCCGATGTATCATACCATCGGAATTTTTGTTATTTCTCGAGCGGATGGGTATGCATTAGAAAGCAAAAAGGAGGATTTAGGACTTGGAGTCTGCTATAATAGGTGAGTAGCTTCACTAAATAATTTGTTAGTTATATGTTTCTGAAGTTACGCTGCCACTGGGGGATAAATAGGATCTGGTGAATGGGGTGAATTAGGTAGAACTAGGTAAGACAAGAGAAAACTGGAAGCACATCGGGCCATTACAGGTTACAAGCCGAAGACCTGTGGTGAACGTCCTTTTCTATTTGTCTTATCGTCAATATTTATTTTTTATATTATTAACAAAAATAGTGGTGAATAGGAAGCATAGACAAAGTATTTAGCGGTCGGCTACTAAATACCGGATCTTTATAACAATAACAAATTACTTATGAACTGTTTCATTGTGCATTCATAGGTGACGACAGGAGTGCAAGGACTAGAACTCTTTAAACATCTTCCTTCAACATATCAGAGCTAGATGGGTAAGCTGATAGTTTCTTGTATTTATTTATATTTGTCTTCCTTCTTTATTCCTTACAAAATCTTTTTATTTTAGGTTTCCGATGTATCATACCATCGGAATTTTTGTTATTTCTCGAGCGGATGGGTATGCATCAGAAAGCAAAAAGGAGGATTTAGGACTTGGAGTCTGCTATAATGGGTGAGTAGCTTCACTAAATAATTTGTTAGTTATATGTTTCTGAAGTTACGCTGCCACTGGGGGTAAATAGGATCTGGTGAATGGGGGTGAATTAGGTAGAGCTAGGTAAGACAATGGAAAACTGGAAGCACATCGGGCCATTACAGGTTACAAGCCGAAGACCTGTGGTGAACGTCCTTTTCTATTTGTCTTATCGTCAATATTTATTTTTTATATTATTAACAAAAATAGTGGTGAATAGGAAGCATAGACAAAGTATTTAGCGGTCGGCTACTAAATACCGGATCTTTATAACAATAACAAATTACTTAGTTGAACTGTTTCATTGTGCATTCATAGGTGACGACAGGAAAGCAAAAAGGAGGATTTAGAACTTGGAGTCTGCTATAATGGGTGAGTAGCTTCACTAAATAATTTGTTAGTTATATGTTTCTGAAGTTACGCTGCCACTGGGGGATAAATAGGATCTGGTGAATGGGGTGAATTAGGTAGAGCTAGGTAAGACAATGGAAAACTGGAAGCACATCGGGCCATTACAGGTTACAAGCCGAAGACCTGTGGTGAACGTCCTTTTCTATTTGTCAATATTTATTTTTTATATTATTAACAAAAATAGTGGTGAATAGGAAGCATAGACAAAGTATTTAGCGGTCGGCTACTAAATACGGGATCTTTATAACAATAACAAATTACTTAGTTGAACTGTTTCATTGTGCATTCATAGGTGACGACAGGAAAGCAAAAAGGAGGATTTAGAACTTGGAGTCTGCTATAATGGGTGAGTAGCTTCACTAAATAATTTGTTAGTTATATGTTTCTGAAGTTACGCTGCCACTGGGGGATAAATAGGATCTGTGAATGGGGGTGAATTAGGTAGAGCTAGGTAAGACAATGGAAAACTGGAAGCACATCGGGTTACAAGCCGAAGACCTGTGGTGAACGTCCTTTTCTATTTGTCAATATTTATTTTTTATATTATTAACAAAAATAGTGGTGAATAGGAAGCATAGACGAAGTATTTAGCGGTCGGCTACTAAATACCGGATCTTTATAACAATAACAAATTACTTATGAACTGTTTCATTGTGCATTCATAGGTGACGACNGGTGAATGGGGTGAATTAGGTAGAGCTAGGTAAGACAATGGAAAACTGGAAGCACATCGGGCCATTACAGGTTACAAGCCGAAGACCTGTGGTGAACGTCCTTTTCTATTTGTCAATATTTATTTTTTATATTATTAACAAAAATAGTGGTGAATAGGAAGCATAGACGAAGTATTTAGCGGTCGGCTACTAAATACCGGATCTTTATAACAATAACAAATTACTTATGAACTGTTTCATTGTGCATTCATAGGTGACGACGGACTAGAACTCTTTGAACATCTTCCGCCAACATATCATAGAGCTAGATGGGTAAGCTGATAGTTTCCTTTATTCCTTACAAAATCTTTTTATTTTAGGTTTCCGACGCATCATACCATCGGAATTTTTATTATCTCTCGAGGTGATGAGTATGCATCAGAAAGCAAAAAGTATGGTAATCACAACAATTTTTGTCTCGAAGGAAGTTCTTCTGGAAATAGGTGAAAAGGCTCTTCCGGATTTAATAGAAGTGCTGAGGACTAGTTTTTATTAATAAATTTTTGATATCCGAGAAGTAAAAAAAAAAAAATTAAGCAAAATTTGAAAATTTATTGAAAATCATATTACAATTAAATCTTTAGACAATTAACTGGTTATTAACCGGTTAACTGTTTTGACTACAATTAACCAGTTAATTCAGAATCTCTATGGTGTGGCAACAACTTTACCATTTCCTATTCAATTTTAATTCAAATAATTAAATTATATAGCGAATATTGTAATAAATCATTATTTATTATGTTAAAAATAAAGAGTGCAAATGTGTATACAATGTGTTTATTAATGATATATGTAATATTATTTGAACAATAAAAGTTCGTTTGGGAAAGCGAATTGTCGCGAAAATTTGTCAATACATATCTCTGATCTACTTGAGAGAAGTTGGTCATATAAAAAAATCGGGATCTGCATAAGGACAGTTTCACGATTTTTGCATGAATCATCTAGAATAACATGACCATTACTTATAGAAGATACACTTATAGAAGATACATAATTTATTTACTCGCAACTTGGGCCGCTGTTCCTAATATCGATTGAAAGCTTGAGTTAGCACGGATACCCATTAATGTTTAACGACAGACATTACCAAATGGGATAATTCACCTAAGCCGGATACACTCTCATGACAAGTCTTTTGATCTAACAATTCAGTTCGGAATATCACTCAGGTATCTCGAGGAATATTGTTTGAAAAATTATTATAGATTTCTTATTAATCATTCTTGGATGTTGATCAAAGAGTTTCAGCGATGGCACTCATCTCCAACCATTTATCTCTGGTAAAAGAAGGTGACGATGTAACATGGGGTATTCCTTCGCTCAATCTTTCTTTAACAATCTCTTTAAGTTCTCCAGGAATTAAAACCTCTTCTCTTAATCCCAAATCAAATTTTCGTCTCTCTAATTCTGTTCCCCTTAATAACATCAATGGCCATGCATAAATTTTATTCGCCCCCAACATTTTTGTAAAGTCTATACTAATCCGAAAACTTTCAACGGTTTGATTTGGCAAACCATAAATTAACGATACCTCAAACATGATTCCACGCCTTGTCAGCTCTTTTGCAATCTCAGTGATTCGTTTTAAATTATTAAATCGCTGTATCTCTAATTGTTCCGCGCGAATAGCGGTTTGAACACCGAATTCTAATACCACCACATCTTTTAAAATTTCACATCTATCAAGAAATTCTTTGGTAACCATTTCGAACCTTGTTTGTAGGGAAATTCTTCCTTTAAACGAATTTTCAATGAAATGATCAAGAACGGATAAGTAACTTTTTCCAGAGTTAAATGTTGGATCCAGGATTGCGATATCGGAGACTATGGAATTTTTGTTTGTAAGTAGGTTTAGGTCTCGTTTGACTCGAAGAGATCCTATCGGCGTTCGAGCTGATGCAGCATCTCGATGCGCACAAAAAGAACAACGAAATGGACATCCACGTTGACTTTCCCATCTTATAAATTGTTGGGTTGAAACATTTATGATTGGTGGGGAAGTTTGGAATGGTGATGATGACGTATCAAGATCCACATTTGCTTGTGTCCCGCGATCCGGAGTATTTGCAGTGTGTAACCCTTGAATCATGTTTAACATCGAAAATTCATCTTTTCGATTCTTTTGTTCAATCTTACATTGAACGAAATCAACCATTGCATTTTCTGCATATCCACGAATAAAATAATTCACTTGTGGATAATGTTGTTCTAAAACTCCTTTTGGCGCATAGTTGATTTGTGGACCGCCGCAGAGTAACAATCCTTTGTATTTATGTTCATTTCGTAAAAGATTTAGTATTCTTTGGATGTGCGTTTCGTTCCATACAAACACACCGAATGCAATTAAGTCAGGAGAAGTCGACAGAATTTGTTGGGTTATTGTTGAACATAATTTATTGAAAGGAAGTGTGTTTTGAAAGAGGTTTACTGTATGGTCGTTAATCGAAAGTTGGGATGATGTGAAAGACTGGATTAATGATGCTTTAATACATGCGTGTCCTAATGCAATGGGGGGATCTTTTTTACGTATCCAATCGAGGGATACTAGTGAAATTTTATATGGTGTGATTTTTGGTAGAGCATAAAGAGCAATGTTTCTTATGAAACGTATTCGTTGTTCAGGAAAAAGTTTGGATATCATTTTTTAATGGAAAAGTAAAGTATTTTAAGTCATTTTATACTCATTATCGAAGAATTGTTCGTGAGAAAGAATTTATCCCTTTCTGGAGGGCAGATTACATTAAAAAACCATACGTCACTATGACTGTACATAAGGAAAGATGAAATGAATTCGTTTTTTTGTGGATGTGGAAAATGGAGAAAATGGAATAAATGGAATTAAAAAGTTATACTTATTTACTTAAAAGCATTTTATTAAATCGCGCCGTTGCACAATAATCACAATAATCTGACCCCACAAAAAGACATTTAAATCACGTGACATAATATTTTTGCTTTGTGTTTAGTTGTTGACTTAACAGAGTCGCGTTTTCTATAGAACATCATTTCTTTCTGTCATGGATTTCCTTGTGACTTTACGAAATTTTATAAGAAGACCAGCTCAAGACACTTTACCTAGGATTCCAGTAGATTCTTCTACATCAGCTGAAATCCCTTCCATTGCTGGAGCTTTTGCAACACAACACTCTAGATCAGAAAATTCAGAATTTGTTTATACATATAATCGAAAAGTAGTAAAAATCCTGGATAAGATTGACTTTGAAGTATTTTCAATTTTTGACATAAGAAAATACAATCGTGAAATTAAAGCGAGAAATGATTACCTCATCAAAGAGATCGTAAAGGTTACAGATTGTTATATAGATAATGCCTGTCTATTATTATGTACTCGAGATACAAATAACGATTATAGATTTATTTTGTATGATATATACGAAAATAAATCTTATACTCTACCAGTAAATCTTAAGAAAATGGGACATACAGTAATTTACGATGTTATGCTTTCGGAACAAGTAGTTCATACAGTAAGTAAATTATAATAATTATTCAACTTAATGAAAGAATATTATAATATTATTCACACTATTCATAGTTTTTTTTTTTTTTTTTAATTCAAAAAAAAAATAAAATAAAATAAAAAAATAGATGGACAAAAATAGAAAATTTTCGGAGACAGGATTCGAGACACCTAATTCATTTTTTTTGGTCCTTGGCACATCGATTGGAATTTCCTTATATAGATTATTAGNCCATTGCTGGAGCTTTTGCAACACAACACTCTAGATCAGAAAATTCAGAATTTGTTTATACATATAATCGAAAAGTAGTAAAAATCCTGGATAAGATTGACTTTGAAGTATTTTCAATTTTTGACATAAGAAAATACAATCGTGAAATTAAAGCGAGAAATGATTACCTCATCAAAGAGATCGTAAAGGTTACAGATTGTTATATAGATAATGCCTGTCTATTATTATGTACTCGAGATACAAATAACGATTATAGATTTATTTTGTATGATATATACGAAAATAAATCTTATACTCTACCAGTAAATCTTAAGAAAATGGGACATACAGTAATTTACGATGTTATGCTTTCGGAACAAGTAGTTCATACAGTAAGTAAATTATAATAATTATTCAACTTAATGAAAGAATATTATAATATTATTCACACTATTCATAGTTTTTTTTTTTTTTTTTAATTCAAAAAAAAAATAAAATAAAATAAAAAAATAGATGGACAAAAATAGAAAATTTTCGGAGACAGGATTCGAGACACCTAATTCATTTTTTTTGGTCCTTGGCACATCGATTGGAATTTCCTTATATAGATTATTAGCACCTACACCTCAAGCACCATATTTTAAATTAGTTGATGAATGTTATCAACATTTAGCAACTAAAGAACCTGTTTCTTCAGTTTGTTTATATAAATCAAATAATGTTGCCGAAGAAACTCAATATTTAATTGCTGGTGGTGTTCGAGGTCTGGTTGAATTTTTTAGTTATGATTTTGATCGAAAACTTCAATTCATTCAATGTTTGGAAGTACCGGAATCAATGGCACCCGTAACACATATCGTTGCACGTCCTCAAAGGGATAGTGATAAAGGACTTTTTTTTATTGGTCATGGTCGATTATTGGATCATCATGATTTTTTACTTAGAAATGATTATAAACCATTAATTAGATTTATTCGTATTTCTTATACACATGATAATCAATTATGTCAAGAATTTAAACAAAGGTATGAAGGTCGTCCTGGATCTAATGTTACTTATGGTAGAATAATTTCAATGTCAGCTTCTGTAGATGAAATGAATCATATTTTATGTGTTGGTTTGGAATCAACTTATTTGGAAAGGGATGCTAATGATGGACCAGAATTGGCATTATTTAAAATAGAAGATGCTGAAAGAGTTGATACAATTTGTTGGAAAAATATAGTTTCACTTTGTGGTCATTCATCAATATATGATATTGATGCACCGAAATTACTTACAAAGGTAGATATTCTTCTTCCGGATAAAATTGTATCATTTGATTTATCAGGTAAACAACAAGAAGGAGAAGAATTTTATGATCCATTACCAGAATTTGAAGAATTCTTTACTGAATCCGATTTCAAAAAATATAATATTTATGGAAATCAAATTATTGGATTAATTCAACAACGACGTAGTCAAATGAATAATGAATTGATATTTGATTTATTACTTCAATTCGCAAAGGTTGATCCATCCCTTTATCCTCCAATCAATATGGCAGGTTTAAGATTATTATTTAATCAAATATTTAATAGTGCGGTTGATCGATTAAGACAACATTGTTTGGTTTATTATCTTTTAAAGGATTGGCAAGGGGCCGCAAATTATAGGCATCAGAGATATGCCGCAAGATTTCTTATACCTCCAAATTTTTTATGTTTAATGGATGGTTATTGGGCATTAGATCATTGGTTATTTGCTGAAGCAATTCGATTTTTAACTGAACCATCGGTTTCCGTTGATTGGGATCATAAAGTTATGCAAGTTTTAGTGGATCACTCAAGTCCTCGTGATGCTTTAACTTATGCGAATCTTACTCAAGTTGATAAGGTTTTATCCGATAATCCTAAAAAAACAGAAAACTTTGAAATCCATATGGAAATTCTAATGCGATGTGATATACTCGAAGCCTTTGACTTTCAAGTAAATTTCCTTTTTAAATTTCTTATATTAAATTCTCGATTTATTTTTATTTTATTTATTTTTATTTTATTTATTTTTTATTTTATTTTATATTTTCTAGCGGAAATGTCGTCCTCAACTTATTGAAGGTCAACTATTAGAATTACCATTACTTAGAAATTTATTAGATTATTGCTTTTATCCAAATCCAAATGCCGAAAGATTAACTTCACTTCTCAATATAAATATGGATAAATATGAAGAAGAATTTACTAAAAAATATTGTGAAAGTCATGATTTAGTGGAATGTAAGATCTTTTGGATTTATTATACTTTACATCATGGTGATATTGTGGAATCCATAAAGTTAAATGAAATATTAAAACGACAAGGTGGAGGTACCGAAAGTAAAATTGCAAATTCACATCTTCGTAATAAGTATTTTGCCGGCTTAATGGAAAAATTATCACCCTCACAACAAAAAGAAATTTCCATTGAGGTAGATGAAATTACAAGTAAAGATACAGTTGTGATGGTTGAAGGTAAGTTATATCTTTTTATTTTTTTTTGTTTTTTATTTTTTATTTATTCCTTTTTATTTAAAGAGAAGATTGGTTGCTTATCAAAATTTCTTTTTTATAGAAATGACCGACGTTAATGTTAATGAAGAAGTTACAGTATTGGATGAAGAAATGACAAATAGATCCTTAGAACCTATCAGTGAAAAAATAACCGTGACCACTCATCAAGTATTATTAGGTCATTCACCTTTCACACCCCCACCTCCACCACCACCACCATTATTATCATCATCATCAAGAGATACAATACCGATGACACCCGAGAAATCTAAAATGACATCACCAAATAAAGAACTTCCATCATTACCAAATCATTCACCATTTTCAACGCCACAAAATGAACGTACACCCAAAACTCCCGAACCACCTCGAAGTAAACGTAAAGGACGACCGACGAATACGGATTCACCGAAAACTCCTCGTTCATTTACAACACCTGATAGAAGAATTACTCGAAGTATGTCTAGAATCATGACGACGACTTCAAATATGAAATAATGGAAATAATGGAAATAATGGAAATAATGGTGGTCAATTGCTAATGCTTTGACATTTTTTGGAAATGAATACCAATCACAATATTTTATTTGATTCAAAAATAATGCGTGCATAATCAACATATAGATATATATACCCCATATTGGAAATATTAGAAGGAGCAATTATTATAAATAATTATTAATAATAGTTGAAATAATTAATTAATTAATAAAAATAATAATATTCTTTAAAAAAAAATAAACATTTTTTCACATGATTCGTGCTCTTCAAATTTATCACATGATTCGTAAATTGAAAAAAAACCAATCGATACAAAATACGTAAAAAAAAAACACGCTTTAAAACAATTATTCACGTAAATGTCGACAACTAAAGCCGAAGAAATCGGGCAAGTCCCGGAAGTTGACGATAACGGTAATTATTTCAATGTTTAATATTTTTTTTTTGAAAAGATTTCTTATTTATTATTTATTTAATTTTTTTTAGAGACAGAACAAGAAATAGAAGAAGAAGAAGAGATCAAAGTTAATAATTATAATTTAACAGATTTAAAGAATGCCTGTGATGATAGTATTCAAAAGGTTGATTCATTAATTAATTAATTATTTATTTATTTAAATTATTTAAGGAATTAATTATTTAAATTATTTAAGGAATTAATTAATTTTATCATTATTCTCACTTTTTACTTTTTTTTTTACTTTTTACTTTTTATTAGTACTTTACTACAAAAGAAGAGTACAGTCAAATACATACACATGCAGATGTAAAATTAATACTTGGATATTTATCGTGTGGGTTTGCTATGTTTGGTGGATATTATGGACATATTACTCCTTTTGGTGATTCTAAAACGGTTGTAATAGGGTGTGTCATAGCGTAANATCGGGCAAGTCCCGGAAGTTGACGATAACGGTAATTATTTCAATGTTTAATATTTTTTTTTTGAAAAGATTTCTTATTTATTATTTATTTAATTTTTTTTAGAGACAGAACAAGAAATAGAAGAAGAAGAAGAGATCAAAGTTAATAATTATAATTTAACAGATTTAAAGAATGCCTGTGATGATAGTATTCAAAAGGTTGATTCATTAATTAATTAATTATTTATTTATTTAAATTATTTAAGGAATTAATTATTTAAATTATTTAAGGAATTAATTAATTTTATCATTATTCTCACTTTTTACTTTTTTTTTTACTTTTTACTTTTTATTAGTACTTTACTACAAAAGAAGAGTACAGTCAAATACATACACATGCAGATGTAAAATTAATACTTGGATATTTATCGTGTGGGTTTGCTATGTTTGGTGGATATTATGGACATATTACTCCTTTTGGTGATTCTAAAACGGTTGTAATAGGGTGTGTCATAGCGTAAGTGATAAAATTTAAATATAAATCTTAAAAACTTAAAATTTTCAATGTGATTAATTATTTAACCCTTTCTATATCTATATATCTATATCTTTTTCCCTCCTACTCATAATAACAATCAATAAATGGAATGGAATTTTAATTAATAAAATTCTAGTTACCTGATTTTAAATTCAATTTCATTCATTTACACCTTTTTTATTGAAAAAGATATAATATTTGATGGTAAAAAGCAAGATGATAATATAAATCATAAAATCGCGATTTATACCAATAATAAAAGATATTCGGATATTTATAATATTACATTTGAATTTGTTGGTGAAGGAACAACTGGTAATAAAATTAATATTAAAACATCGAAATTTTCGATTTCAAAATCATTTGGTTATTGGTTTGATGTTAATGGAGTTATGGATCAAGAAAGATTTGAGGGAACATTAAAAGAAGGATTGGAAGCTGCTAAAACTGGAAAAAAACCGCATAACCAATAATCTATATGTATATAGAGAGAGATATATAGATTCTTTTTTTAATTTTCGTTTACTTATTTTCATTTGTCTTTTTTTATAATCTATTTACTGTAATGTGAATAATAAAAGAAAATATTTTTATGATGAACATTAATTGTTGTCTATTGACATTTTTAATGAATCAATAAAGTACTACAGATTTATATTAAATACATTAATATATTAGATTAACGTAATATTAATAATTGATTTAGAATCTAGTATTACTTATTATATTAATTAAAATAATAAATATTATTATTATTATTATTTTTGTTTTTATTTTTATTTTTTAAATAAGCGTTCGTCGTCATCACTCTTAAGTGTATTAAAAAAATTAAAGTCTAAGACAAAGTATAAATATAAAAAAAAAAATCATTTTTTTTTTCTTCTATCTTCCACATCTTTCCCGGTTCTCATCGACCAACTTCCATGCTGGATCGTAACCGCAAGATTGTGCAGGATTACGAAGATCAGGATTAGGATGTGTATCATCTATACCTCCAATCGATGTATACCTAAAAAAAAAAAATATTAAAAAATATTAAATATTAAAATAATTTTATGAAAAAAGCAATCCCAATATATCAAATATATCATAAATGTCTAATTAATAGAATTTAATAAAAGTTAATAACTCACCCTTTATCATATAATATACAATACGGTACATTCAATGCTAATAAAAATTTCCATACAAGATGATGATTCCAATCAAGAATTGGATGTACTCGTATAAAAGGAGGCCAATCAGGATCAGTGGGAATAAATTCTGGTAAATTTTCTGAATTAAATTGAATTTATTAAATATTTTGAAATTAAAATTTTAAAGAAATCTTTTACAAAAAAAAAAAAAAAACAAATAAAATTTCTACATACTTCCGTGTGGATCAATTCTGCGGGTACCAATTAATATTGCTTTAACATTCGGTCTACATTCATGATATTTTTGTAATGCTTGTTTCATGGGACCTTCTATTATTATAATATCTAACTCATATCGTAAAATGCATTCATTCACAAATTCTTCAACTTCAGTAAATGAATTAGGAGTTCTTATATAAATAGCTTGAATATTGGGTTTCTTCTCGGAATTTTGGAAATTTTTATAAATTACGGCAGTGAACAAATACAACAATACTACACAATCTTTTCCTCCGTTGAAAGAAATACCTAATCCATCAATCCTAATTATTTCAAAATTATTTTCAAAATTATTTTCAAAATTATTTCAAGAATAAAAATAATGATTAGAATAATATTAATAAAATAATAATATCTACCCGTATAGATTTATCGATTTTTCAATAACTTCAAGTGAGTGAGTTATATATTTCGAAATTGGGTTGTCAGAATTTGCTAGTTCATATACTTCTCGAGATATTTGCGCAAAGTCTTTCTTCGGTTTTATAATTAAGTTTGGCGCTATAGAGTGGTTCACCATTCTATTGTCTATAATATTACTCACTTCATGTGAAGAAGAATTATTGAAATCCATATAAACCTGCACCATAATGAAAAAAAAATCTATTACTATTAAAAAAAAAAAAAAAATAATATGAATCAAATATTTAAATCAATTAATGGATCAAAATCCCTATAAATACGACTATTCAGGATAGTTCTGTTATTTCTAAATTAAGAACAAAATTTCGGGATTTCGGTATCTTGATATATCCATCTGTGTCACATGAATACTTCAATTTAGACACACTATAATTGATATAATTAACCAAAAAATGTCAAGCAAAAAACGAAATTATCGTAGAAAACTTATATCTTCTGATGACGATGATAATTCGAAGAGTGGTGATGATAAACAAGATACGAAAGACGTGAGGTTAGATCTCTAATTCATAAAAATATTTCAAGTGTTTTTTTTTTCGAATTCTTGTAATTCTTATAAATGTAATTTTGGACTAATAGACTAATATCAAAGTTTTTTATGCTCCCCTTCCCTCCATCAGTGAAGCACTTGAGGAAATTATAGAACTTCGAAAGTTTCGAAGAAGACCTCTAGGAATAGATGCAGAAAAACTTTCAAAAGGAGAATCAAAGGCAAAAAAAAAGAAAAAGGATGATGATCCGTGGAAATTGACTACAGGAGGAATTGTTGATTTGAACAATATAGAAGATGAGGAAAGGTGTGAAGTAACGCAAATCCATATATATAATATATATTTTTTTATCATTTATTGATAATATTTTATATTAAAAAAATATATATATAAGCGACTCCGAAGAAGAAAATGCTGGAGAAAAAAAGATTATGCTTGATTCATTCACCAAACAAACAAATGCATTAGATGTTGATAAACACATGTGAGTAATTATTGACATCTTTCGAGTTATCACCAAAACAATTAAAATTCTGATCTGATGATATAATTTATATAATTTATATAATTTTTAGGATGGCATATATTGAAGAAGAAATGCGTAAACGAAGAGGACAACCAACAAATAATAAAAATGAAGAAGACGCCGAACCAGCAAATCCCTTAAATCCTCAAGATGAATTATTTCAAGCTCCCGAACATTTAAGAGTAATAATATTATTATTAAATATATAATAACCTTTGAAATATAATATTTTTATTGATCTATTTATTTAATCATTTAGATTGAAAGCAAACCAATTTCTGAAGGAAATGTACAATTATCAACCACCATGCTTACAGCTATACCTGAAGTTGATTTAGGAATAGAGTATGTTATTATATATATATATTTTGATAATATTAGAAATATTATATGCAAGAAGAAAAATAATTTAATTTACCATTACTTTTTTAATAGTGTACGGCTAAAAAACATTGAAAAAACAGAGATAGCGAAACGTAAATTATTAGAGCAGCGACATAATAAACCTAAGGAAGAGAAAGATGTAGTAAGTGTAAAAAATTTGTAATCTTTTTAATCTTTTTTTTTTTTCATTTGAAAAAAATAAAAAATCACAAAAAAAATTAAATTAAATTCATTTTTTTTAAAAAATTATCGACGGAAAAGTTTGAAGGATCGAATTTCGCTGCGACTAATAGATGTAAGTTCATTTTTTATATCAATAGATTTAAATTAATTAATTAAATCATCTTTTAAATTCTTTTTTAATATAAAAATATTTAAATATTTTTTAATTTAGTTTATCGAACTCGCCCAACTATCAGTGATCATGAAAGAACTAACAACGATCAACAATATCAAAATTCAAATCACAATCACAATCACAATCACAATCACAATCATAATCATAATCATAATCATAATCATAATCACAATAAATCAGGATCATCACGTCGGGAAATGGCAACTGATGATATTGTCGCAGAGAGATTTAAGAAACGGTTACGTAGATAATAACGACATGAGATATTGGACTTTGACTTTTTTTTTGGAACAATGAACATTTATTTTTACATTTTATAATAATAATAATAATAATAATAATAATAACAACATCGATCAAGAGATTCATATCGAGCACTTTGTACATAACGATGATTGCTTTTTAATACATAACTGATATCTTTCATTTTCTAATATCAGTTGTAAAATAATGACTTGCCTATTAATAACATCTATATTCATATCACTAAGCTATTTCACTACTATAATGGTGTATTAAATAAAATAGATTAACTATTGATTAATATTTTAAATGAATAAATAAATGAATTAAATATTTGATTGTATTTTACTAAAAATTCTATTCTAATGGTTTGGTTTATTACGTTCGATAGAACCACATTTCTCATTTAATTCAATTTCTTCATTGGTAAGACGAATTAATGCTGCTTCGGCTAATAATTCACGCATTGACATATTTCTTTTTCGTGTCGGATCTCCACCTAGTGTAAAAGTTCCACCTTCAAATGATTGATCATTGTTAATTTCAGTTCCTTCCGAAGGATTATAAAATTCTTCATTGGATATTTTATTTCCTCCTGAAGCAGTCCAATCCAATGAAACTATCAAAATAAAGAAAAGCAAGTTATTAAAGAAAACAAAAAATTATATCCAAATATATTATTTACAACATATTAAAAAATTAAATATCGATCGATCGATATTTAATATATTTACCAACTTCCTCATTCAGTTGTCTATTAAGACGATGAAAATTTTCATCATGTTCTCCCCATACGTTATGAGATAATTCATGTAATAGGGTTCTTCGAATGGTTGAATATTGTCTAAAACCTTCCATATCATCCGTTCTTAATCTTATAGAAATTAATTGTCCAGCATTTTGATTATATCCTAATATTGTATGTTCGGCCGGTGATAATTCTTCTAATACTCCAACCTTCCATTGATGTTTTGACATTATTCCACGAATACCTCGATCATCACGTAATTTCATAAGTAATTCTCGTGCCTTATCCGAATTGGGAAAATGTTCTATGACTTTTATATTTTGAAATGTGTATTTACTTGATAATGGCTCCTCGATTTTTTTGACGTTTTTATATGGCTAGAAATTATATAAAAATTATTATTATATAAAATTATTATTTAAATTATTATATAAAATTATTATTTAAATTATTATATAAAATTATTATTTAAATTATTATATAAAATTATTATTATTTAAATTATTATTTAAATTATTTTTAAAAAATGAATTTAACCCAAATCTTACATTTATGGCATATTCTGATTTTGATTCAAAAGGTTGATGTATTATTTTCGAATCAATTTCTTTTACTTTTTGAATATCTTGTTGAGAACTTCCCATCAACATTACTTTGATACCAGATTTAAAATTATTATATCGTAATGTTGTGTCATTTTTAAGCGTTTCTAATTAAAAATAAAATAAACAAGATTCATAATTATTATAATTATAATTTATTATAATTATATATTAATTTAACAAACCTTTATAAATCAATTTCTGTAAATCAACCGGTATTTGTGTTTTCTCTTCAAGATATTCTTTAATTTTTTGAACTGTGGAATCTATCGGCCAATTTTCTATTTGGATTACGGTACCTCTGAAGGTAACATGAAAATTAACTATAATAATAAATAAATAAATAAATAAATAAATAAAAATGATATGTAAATTCCCGATTAAGTTTAGTTACATCCTTTTAAAGAAATAAAAAAATAAAAAAAATAAAAAATATTTACTTGCGTCTTCGGACATTGTATGTGCGTGTTATTGAATTTTCAGTCAGTGAAATTAACCGCATTTATATAGACATTTGTTGTGATCCTAGATTATTCTGGATTATTAGTAATTTTGACGAATACGTAAACCTGTACGCATTAAGGAATCTAATGTTTATGAGATCAAAAGTCAACAAAAACTGTAATTATCATTAACAAAATAGGATAGATAATAGATTCGGGGGGTAAATTAGTTTAAAAGTAGATCCAAAATTCCTATCATTGATTTTACTTAATATTACTTAGTAATAAGATTCTTAAATAAATATGAAATATTTAGAAATCCTCTAAATAGAAATCGTAATAGATTAATATTTTTAATTATAAAATATATATATAAAGATAATTGTAACTTACCAATATTTAAAGCAGAATTTCTTTTTTTCAAAAATTTTTAGGTTTGAAAAATTGAGCTTTACTATATATATATAAAGTTAAAATTCGAGTTCATGTAAAATAAGCGTCATCTAGAAATATGAAATTAATGATATAAAAGGTTAATTTTTCTTAAACATAATGCTACTTTGAAGAATTTAGGAATGAGAATGAATTTCCAATTTGTGCGCAGGCCTGAAAAATAGTGATTAGATTTCGATTCTCAAAATCGATAAAGATATTAAAATATCCCTTTCAAAGATTATATATTTTAAAATAATAATTCTTTATTAGCATATTTATAAAAAAAAAAATTAAACAAAAGAAAATTTCTAAATAATAATATATAATTATCGAAAAAGTATTTACATCTTAAAATTACTAAATATAATAAAATAGCGTTAAAAACAAAATTACTAATAATTATGCCCCCTATTCGATCCTATTACCCAAATAATGAATATCAAAAATATTCTCCAGATTTACAAAACCCCAACAATCCCAATACCGGACCATTATAATTATGCCCCTATTCGATCTTATTACCCAAATAATAATGATTATGACCCAGTAAACATCAAAAATATTCTCCAGATTTACAAAACCCCAACGATCCCAATACCAGACCATTGTATTTTCGGAGTATATCCCAAGCCAGGAGGATATTTTGGTCTTTTCTCTTGTGGTGTAAATCCTAAGCCAGGTGGATATTTGGCATTAGATGCGATTCTTTTTTCGTTCGGAGTATAACCCAAACCGGGGGGATATTTTAACGTTTTCTCTTTTGGTGTATATCCCAATCCAGGCGGATAATTTCGCGTCTTTTCTTTCGGTGTATAACCCAATCCAGGTGGATATTTTGGTCTTTCATCATTCGGTGTATATCCTAATCCAGGTGGATATTTTGGTCTTTCATCATTCGGTGTATATCCCAATCCAGGTGGGTATTTTGGACTTTCATCATTCGGTGTATATCCCAATCCAGGTGGGTATTTTGGACTTTCTTCAATTGAACGTTGAAGTTCTTCATTCTTTTTGATAAATTTTAGGCTAAGTCCTAATGGATACCGTGGATATTCTTCGATATTTTCTTTCTTCGTTACGACCAATCCCAATTGATGCTGAATATCGGCCATAATGGAATTTAAATATTTTGGTGGATCAAAGGAAATTTCCTGTTGTGCTTTGATATACTCGGCGAGACAACCGATCCAATCCTTATGTTCGCTTCCATTAATATAAACTTCGAAGTTTAAACATTTTAGGAAGGTCAATTCCATATCGTTAATCATCTTCAACGGAATTTCGGTAATTTTCGTCCAGACTTTTTGTGAGAATTTACGATCATTATGATATTTATCCGCGATAATCAAAGAAATGAGATACGTCTTTTTTAATCCAAAATTAATGCCATTATTATTTGTTAGGAATTTTTGAAAGTATTTCATCGAAATGAATACTGTTTCACTTGATAATTTTGTTAAAGTAAATATCTATTTTCAATAATAAGTTCGAAAAAATAACATAGTGAGATTTCCGTTTCTTGTTTAAGATACACGTGATATTCATAGGACCGTCCATGAATACTTACCGCAGTAAAAAGCGTGGTTAGTTCACTGACTGAAGAACTAAAGCCAGTTGCCATAAACCATAAAGAAGAAACGATGTTCGAAGTAAACTCTCCTAGTTCTTTAGAAGTGGAAGTAGGTGGAATAATTTTTTTTGCGGGAGGGATTATAGATACTAATTTACGACTATCGAAGTACAACTGGTAAATAGAATTAGACATGTTTGGTTGATTTAAAGACGAAAATATAATGTAATTATAGACGGATAATAGAAAAAAGTAGACAAAATAACGTTTATAATTTGATAAGATAGCAAAAGTAAAAGCTAAATAACGTTTATAATTTGATAAGATAGCAAAAGTAAGAATTTGAGGAGAGAGACTGGATTCGATAAAATGAAAAATATAAATGTATCAAAAAAATTTATCGGAAAATCCTTTTCACTGGTTATTATCATGATTAAGAAAAATGTGAAAAATGAAAAATCACAATATTGTAGTTTTGAATGGATGATGTCAAAAATAAAATCCGATAATTCATATAATTCATGTATAATATAATAGCCTATTCATGATACATAAAATGTCTAAAAATGGTTAATACCCTAAAATAATGAACAATGCATCTGAAATCTTATTGGTTCAAATGATTAACATAAATTTTCGTTCGATTAAATTAAAAATTTTTATCAATTGAAGCGGGATTTGAATTGATGAAAAAAAATGTGAAAAAACGAAAAAGGAAATCACCCACTAAATAATTACATCAGATTATTGTGATAGCGAAAAGATAAAAAAAATCATCCTATCAACAATCTGAAACATCCTGCGCCTTTGAGAGTAAATAATTGAATTGTTACATCAGATCTGATGTCAAAAAAAACCGGCAGTTAAAAAAAAAAAAAACGAGAAAAAGGAAATAATTATTATTTTTTGAATAAGTTATAATAAGTTTTAATAAGTTATAATAAGTTATGATAAGTCATGTAATTCATGTAATAAAAGTAACCCTAAAATAATGAACAATGTATCTGAAATCTTATTGGTTCTCAAATGATTAACATAAATTTTCGTTCGATTAAATTAAAAATTTTTATCAATTGAAGCGGGATTTGAATTGATGAAAAAAAATGTGAAAAAACGAAAAAGGAAATCACCCACTAAATAATTACATCAGATTATTGTGATAGCGAAAAGATAAAAAAAATCATCCTATCAACAATCTGAAACATCCTGCGCCTTTGAGAGTAAATAATTGAATTGTTACATCAGATCTGATGTCAAAAAAAACCGGCAGTTAAAAAAAAAAAAAACGAGAAAAAGGAAATAATTATTATTTTTTGAATAAGTTATAATAAGTTTTAATAAGTTATAATAAGTTATGATAAGTCATGTAATTCATGTAATAAAAGTAACCCTAAAATAATGAACAATGTATCTGAAATCTTATTGGTTCTCAAATGATTAACATAAATTTTCGTTCGAAATTAAAAATTTTTATCGATAGAAGCGGAATTTGAATTGATAATAAAAAAAGTGAACAATTTTTAATCGACTGAAAAAGGAAATCACCCACTAAATAATTACATCAGATTATTGTGGTAAAAAAATCATATCAACAATCAGAAACATCTTGTGCCTTTGAGAATTATTACATCAGGTCTGGTGTCAAAAAAAAAAAAAGAAGACAGGTGGAAAAAATGAGAAAAAGGAAATAATTATTATTTTTTGAATAAGTTATAATAAGTTTTAATAAGTTATAATAAGTTATGATAAGTCATGTAATTCATGTAATAAAAGTAACCCTAAAATAATGAACAATGTATCTGAAATCTTATTGGTTCTCAAATGATTAACATAAATTTTCGTTCGAAATTAAAAATTTTTATCGATAGAAGCGGAATTTGAATTGATAATAAAAAAAGTGAACAATTTTTAATCGACTGAAAAAGGAAATCACCCACTAAATAATTACATCAGATTATTGTGGTAAAAAAATCATATCAACAATCAGAAACATCTTGTGCCTTTGAGAATTATTACATCAGGTCTGGTGTCAAAAAAAAAAAAAGAAGACAGGTGGAAAAAATGAGAAAAAGGAAATAATTATTATTTTAATAATAAGTTATGTAATAAAAGTAAAGTAATTTTTTATACAACCTTCACAGATATAAAGGTAGTCCATTTTTACCGGACTTCCTCCAAATCACTTACAATCAACTTTTACTAGGTTTGATAATTTTTTCTCTACATACTCACTTCCCTCTTTCTTTAAATAATATTAAATATTTAACAATAAATTTTTATATCATTATAATTTATAGTAAACTTGAACTCATCATGAAAAGAGAAAGAACTCCTTCCCCAAGCGAAAATAAAGACTCTCCACGTAAAAGAATTAACGTTGGTGAGAAGAAATCCGTATTCACTCAAACCGACGGTTCAGAAACCTACCACATGTTATATGAAATAAAAAGAAATAAAGCAGCCGATTACAAAAGTCGATGTGAAAGAGCTCTCGGTAAAAATAAAAGGATGGAAAGAATTGCTGATAGCTTGGAGGCCTTTTTATGTTATGCGGAGGCTACCTATAACCAACATGAGTCGTATAAAGCCGGGCAACATTATGCAGCTTTCATGAACCCGGAAACTTATTTTGACGATGTTTATAAACGCTTGAAGGCTCAACCTCCGAAATTGATTGGAATGTTTAAGTATCTCCACGCTACAACCATTAAATTATATTATGATCGGGAACGTGAAAGGTGCACCCGACTTCTTGAAGAATATCATGAAACTTTTCTCAAGAAGTTGGGTGAGGATCTATCTGAAGGGGTTGAAATTTTGGAGGAATACAATGGGTTTGTGTATATTATTTATTTCATTTATTTTATTTGATTTTAATAATATTTAATGATTTGCTAATAATAATAATATTTTATTATTAAAATTATAATAATTAGTCGTGTCGATTCAGTTACCGAAGATCTCAATTTTTGCAGCGATAAGATTTACAATTTAATCTTACTGTTCGAAGCGGCCAAGGAGTATACCGGAAACCAAGATCTTGATATCGACAACTTTTTGGAAGCCAGAACCTATGCCCAAGATCAATTGAATTCATGGAGGATAAAAAAAGAAGTCAAACCCGTTGCTTTTTAAATTTCTTTGTATATATTTTTATATTTCTTTGTATATATTTTATATATTTTATATTTTTATATTTTATCTTTTACGTTTTTTTGTATATATTTTTATTTCTTTGTATATATTTTTATATTTTATCTTTTATATTTTACGTTTTTTTTGTATATATTTTATTTCTATATCTTTTTATTTATTATATTTCTTTGTATATTTTTATTTTTTATATTCCTTTGTATATATTTTTATTTTTTATATTCCCTTGTATATATTTTTATTTTTTATATCTTTTACATTTCTTCGTATATATATTTTATTTCTTTGTAAATATTTTTATTTTTTTTATTTCTTTATATATATATATTATTTTTTCATATTTTTATTTTTTATATTTTTTGTATATATTTTTATTTCTTTATATATATATTTTTATTTTTCTTATATTTTTTATTTTTTATATTTCTTTGTATATATTTTATTTTTCATAGATTTTTATATTTATTTACATTTCTTTGTATATATTTTTTATTTTTCTTATATTTTTTATTTTTTATATTTCTTTGTATATATTTTATTTTTCATAGATTTTTTATTTATTTACATTTCTTTGTATATATTTTTTATTTTTCTTATATTTTTCTTATATTCGATATATATTATATTTTATATTTCTTTGTATATATTTTAATTTTTCTTAAATTTTACATAATATCTTTTATATTTCTTTGTATATATTTTAAATTTTTTTACCACGGGTTGACTTCGTTTTTTATCCATAATAATTTGCAGGCTCCTAGTATTCCTCACTCCAATCGTAAAAACCTAATTGCTTTTGAAGAACGTTAAATTTTATATTGCTTTTGAAGAACGTTAAATTTTATATTTCTTTTATATTTCTTAAATTTTTTTTTATCTTTTATATTTCTTATATTTTTTATATTTCATATTATCTTATCTTTCTTTGTATATATTTTTTTATTTTTCTTCTTATTTTTCTTTCTTATATTTTATTATCTTTTATATTTTTTTATTTTTCTTAAATTTTCTTCTTATTTTTTTTCTTTCTTATTTTTTCATATCTTATATTATCTTTTATATTTTTTCTTAATAAATTTCTATTTTCATTTTAATATAATTCTAAGTGTTATTAATATTGATTCTACAAGTATTTATCTGTATAATGACTTTAGTATATATGTATGTAAAAACATCTCTTAAAATATAACGTTTGCACGTTACCATTACTTTCGTTCTAAATTATAGCAAATATAGTAGTACTGGATGATTATTTCCGATAGTAAAAATCTCTCCTCCACGTCACGAAAGAATTGAATTACAAAAATAAAAGTATGCGAAAATAAAATGAAAAAATGGTTATCATTTATACTAAATGTTTTATTTTCATTGATATAACATTTATTTTTTCAAAAATCGTTCAAGTGAAAATTATAATTTGCATGTACTTTATGTTTTTCAAATTTTTCCAACTGAAAAAATAAAAATAAAAATTTCAAGATGCCATTTATATTTAGTCCTAAAGAAAAATGTTCGATTAATGTGGTTCGAATTAGTAATTAATTATCAAGAAATACTTATTTTTGACAAAAGATAGTGTATAAAAGATCAAGAAAAATTGATTAAAATAGTACTTAATATAAACCCGGAACAAGAACTTAATGATCTTTGAGATTTCTCATTTATAGTGGAATATTGTGGAGACAAGATGTATATGTATATTTCCAAAAATCAACTTGGTATGATACAATATATGGGTAAAATATTTTATTACGATGAGTTTATTAGTAAAAATTGATTAGTAATAAAATATTTAAATATTAATAACGGAATATTTTAAATAGTAAAAAGGTAATAATAAAAACCCCTTATTTTCCCATGCACGAAGTGAATTTCATGAAAAAAAGATCTTCCAGAAGAGTAAAATGCAAGATAAAGATGCCAATTCCTCCGATACGGAATTTATTTGTCTATGTCTTCAAGCAAATTTAACCAATTTGAGTCCATTAAAGCCCTACTAAATAAATCTGACTCTCAAATAAAGAAAAGGCAGGCAATTAGAGTGGGTGAATAAACTACTTATGATTTAATTTTCGACAATCATAAAGTAGATGAGATTGTCCTATATAATATCAATAGGCTTCTTACAATAATTAAAATTTAAAGATTGGATATCAGGATTGAATTGTATAATTTCATGTATATATTCATCAGTGATCTAACTTTACCTCCACCTATTCCTAGATGTCTTAAGCTATGACATAATCTCGCAATTTTACAGATAGACTTATCATTTCAGTGATGGTTCCACCTCAACTAATTTCTAAATACTTCAATTTCTTCACTGTTGAAAGCATTAAGATGAACATGCTTAAGAAGTACCTGATCACATGTATAAATCACGATCTAGATCTGTTTTTTCCTGTGATGTCACAGCAAGCGGTCATTTGTATAAAGTCCCATGTGGATAAATTTATCGCGCATTCTAATCACTGTAAATAGCAATTATTATTAGTTAATCGTGAATGTACAATTACGTAAATAATCCAATGCATGCATAATATAAATCTATCAGTCATACCTATATCGCGTACGAGATATAAAGCACTAATGCCATCAATCACTGACGTCAACCCCTTAAACAGATCTAAACTGTTGGAGTCTCGGTAAGAAAACGTGTAATTAATAACAATCGCGCGATATATCAAACAATTAATCAATTAATCAATCAAATTTTCTACCCAACCCTTACTCTGGTTGATCCAATTTGAACGAGCTATTTTGGCTCTCAATAATGAAATAAATAAAATTCGTTCCGAGAGGCAAAAGTTTCATTTTTGATAGATCAGGGGTTATTTTTTTGATATATTAAATTTTCATGTGACAAAATAGTTATTTTTTTGATGCATCTATAAATAAACAATTATAGGCATATCAAAAAAATAAAGACTTTTTTTACACGTATCATGATATATCAAAAAAATAACCATAAGTCTATCAAAAATGAACCTTGAGGTTTGTGATACACAGTGAGTTTGGTCACATTTAATTCACATGATGAACTCAGTATAAAATATACAACTCACATCTTGTATCTGTTTTTTACTTGCCACTTTCCTGGGAGGATGGCGCAGGTCAAATGAGAAAAAAAAAGCAACCTTTTGGTAAATATGGCAAAGATCCAAAAATTAAATTTGGTCAATCTGGATTAGATTATCNCTCAATAATGAAATAAATAAAATTCTTTCCGAGAGGCAAAAGTTTCATTTTTGATAGATCAGGGGTTATTTTTTTGATATATTAAATTTTCATGTGACAAAATAGTTATTTTTTTGATGCATCTATAAATAAACAATTATAGGCATATCAAAAAAATAAAGACTTTTTTTACACGTATCATGATATATCAAAAAAATAACCATAAGTCTATCAAAAATGAACCTTGAGGTTTGTGATACACAGTGAGTTTGGTCACATTTAATTCACATGATGAACTCAGTATAAAATATACAACTCACATCTTGTATCTGTTTTTTACTTGCCACTTTCCTGGGAGGATGGCGCAGGTCAAATGAGAAAAAAAAAGCAACCTTTTGGTAAATATGGCAAAGATCCAAAAATTAAATTTGGTCAATCTGGATTAGATTATCAATAATAAAATTCCAATCTAACTTATGAGGTAGATTAAAAGTAATTGATATGGATTCAGCAAATCCAAATCTCTGTGAATGCACCCATTGTGTGGCAAAAAAGAAAAAAAAAATTAAAAATTATTGAAATTTAATTGAACTCAGCACATATATAACTTATATTTATTATATTTACAAATATATATAACATATTTATATACACAAACATAATTCTAAGATCTATTTAAATAAAAAAATCTAAATTGTTTCCAATGTGTACACATTATTTTAAGAAACATTTACACCTTCATTAATAATCAATGAATTTTTCCAGAAAAACAATGGTCATATATTTCCGGTTTATATTGAATTTTTTCACTTTCATCTTTCATTCTCACTTTTACTAATATTATAAGAAATATTATTAATGATTTTGATAAATATTAAAATATATTGAAAAACTAAAAGGAATTTCTGAAAAGGATAATTTATAAAATTTATAAAATATTTTCATAATATTTCTTTAATACATTTCTTTACTGTCAGAGCAAAAAAAAAAAATTAGAACAAAAGTTTAATAAGAAAATTTCGACTTTAAATAATTTCTAGTCCAAATTAGTTTATTTAATAATTTTATGAAATTTAGAAGATAGAAATAAATTAATGTTTTTAATTATAGAAATAGATTTAGTTAATTCTATCAAGTTCTTTTTTTCAAAAATTTCTGCATTGATTGTTTTGGAAGAATTGGAAAATTAAATATCATTGATTGATAATTTCCCCTGAATCTCTTCATTTCCTCAGCCTTTTTAATTTGTAATAAATTTAAATGTTGGCAATGCATTTAAAATTTATAGAAACAATAACAATAATTAAAAATTAATTAAATCCTTTTTTCGGAATTTTGGTGATTGGATACAGCATTTATTTTTTCATTGCCTCTTGCATCAAAAATCGTTAAAAATCGTTCATACATAATTTGCGCGTAATTAGGAAATTTTCAATAAAAAAAATAATAATACTTGGCTTTTTTGCGCGAATTAGAAATTAATAACCTGAACTAGGAAACTTTAAATAAAAATTTTTTTAAAGTAATAAATTTCCTCTCCTTGACATATTTTTGTATTATTTTCTAAAAGTGATTCAAACCTTTGTAATCTATTACAATAAGGAACCATATAAATCATATGATCCAGATTTGTAAATCTTCGAGGTACAAGTATACTAATTAGCTTCCTCTCGTACGGACGCTACTTCACATTTCTCCGATATTACACTAATTAGCTTCCTTTCGTACGGACGCTACTTCACATTTCTCCGATATTACTAGTTTTATTTTCTGAATAAATTTTTTTATACTAACTAATGATTGTAGTTTATATTTAGTTATATTGATCTAATATATTTTAATATTAATAATTTAACATAAAATAATAATATATTTATAAATCAAATCAAGTTTTTTTTTTTTTTTTTTTGAATCTCCGATAAAACATTATATTCTATATCAACACAAGGAACAAGTAAATCATCATTACTTAAATACATATAAAGTCATTGGTATTTAATTAGATTATATTATGTTATATCTGGCATCTAATCTCAAATTTCGTAGACTATCGGGTAAGAAATATAATATTTTATTTGAATAATCATTATCAAGTCGATCAAAAAGGGTTAAAAAAGGCTCTGCAATGATATATATAATTACAGTTAAATCCTTATCAATTTTAACCAAGAACGAATTCAATTTTACCAATTTCCTCAATTCAAAGAATATATAAATCAACTTTTTATTATAATCACCACAAAAGGTGGTAGTACGAAATGATCACCAGCCTAGTTTCTTATTATATATATATGACTTCCCGAATTTCTTTTTCTTTTTGTGTATATTTTACTTTAATCAAATGAATTAAGTGAATCAAATGATTGTGGCGTTTTGTTCTTTTAATCGGAAAATTTATTTTCATTATTGTAGATCAAAATCTTAACCGCGTTAAATATATTATTTTTCAAATATGTTTAGCGAATTGTCAACCAATTTTATGTTCTACCCCAAATTTTTTACGAATTATATGTTTGTGTTTATGATCTAGATACATTAGTAGAAAACGAAAATTCATTCTTAATTGATCATCGAAAATGTTTTGAATTTATTCTTAAATTTTGATGTTAACAATATTATTGAGAAGTTTCATCTAATATTCCATGTGTTCCATGAGAAGAGCTCTTTTTTTCCAAATCGATGTATTCGTAATTTTTCTCGTGGTGGACTATTCTTCCACAAAACATTAGAGACTTTACTTGTAATAAGGGGATTATCAATTATTGAACTTAAGTAATTTATATCCGGTGTCTACCATATTTACGGGGGAGATTTTCTGAAATTAAAGGGATTTTCAATATTAGAAGGATGAATATTCAAATTTATCAAAAGGAGGTTAACCCGAGTTCGTCGATCCATTTTATATGGAAATTTGGAGAATTTGTTATATGGGTTCTAAATGGATCAATTATTTTAAGAGATGATTTTCTTTTTCTCGCAGCTTTATTAAATACTTATATATATACATCAATTTAAGAGATGATTTTCGTATAGAATTTTATCTTTATTTATCTTATTATAAAGAAAAAAAAAATTTTTTTTTTTTTTAAGTATAAAAACCAGACAGTTTGGCCATATCCTAAGTCCAATAGTTTTTATTTTTATTGGGCTCGAAAAAAATTATTAAATTCAATTATCAAATACTAAAACCTTTGAACTAACAACTTTGAGACCAAATTTTGTAATAAGGGAGGGTATTGTCGAATCTTTTATCACGCGAAATAATAACAATTCTAAGCTAAATTCTGAACCGTTAATTACGTAAGATGACAGATTTGGTAGGTTTATTACGTTTTTAGAAATTAATATAAATTTATGCTGTCCAATATTTCCACGGGTAAATTATTTGCAAGAATAAATGTGTTCTTTACCACTTATCTGTTCTGTTATGTTGCCAAGGTTAATGTATATGCTATATGCTATAGGCTAATGAAAATTAGTCTAGGAGTTTTTCTTAATAAAAAAAGGAGACAATTGCAAATTTCCTTATTTGAGACAGGAGTCTTATCGGTCACTGTACAATGGATCCGGATATGTGAAACAAGTTTTTTCTGCAAAAATGTTCTAATAGGATAATTTTCACTGAAGTTTTGACATATCTCCGTATACCCTAAAAAATGGAAAAGTCAGTAAGAATAATTTATAATATATTTTTTTTTTTTTAAAAAAAAAAAAATTCTTCCGACTTAAATATTAAATTGTTACTTAATTGTTGTGCTTAATTATTGTTACTTAGTTGGTAATTAAGTGTTACAAGACAAAAAAACAAAGACGTCCTCGGTCTTTCGGTTCTTCGAACATGGCTTATCTCTTATAAATTCTATCTTATTTAATTACTATAATGATTTATCTTAGAAATTCTATCACATTCATTACGATTTCTCTTTAGGAAGAAACGGAAATTAGTATTGGTTTTGACACATGCTTTAGTACCTTTTTTACCATTAAAGAGAATCTTCATAAAGAAATTCTGAAATCGATTACGGATAAAGTGTCACAATGCAACACCGGTTGATTAATTCCGTAATAAAAAAATGGAATGGTTATAAATAATGCACTCAAATGGTGTGTTAGTTTTTCTTGGCTTCTTTCAAATTCTAACAAATAAATATCTGAAAAAAAAACATTTTATATTATTTCTTTGATATATTTTTTTTTATGTTTTTGTTAAAAAAGAAAATGGCTTGTGGACCGTTCTTTAATAAGGAAAAACCATTAAGTCGTAAACTAGTGGTTATAGGTGACGGTGCTTGTGGAAAAACTTCACTTCTAAATGTATTTACAAGAGGCTGTTTTCCACAGGTATACTATATCTAAAAGAAATGATATTATATGCTATGCTCTTTCTTTCGTAAATTATTTTTTAAATTATTTTTTAAATTATTATTATTTTTTTTTTTTAAAAAAAAAAAAAGAATTATGAACCAACGGTATTCGAAAATTTTGTCCATGATATATGGATTGAAAATAGGCATATTGAAATATCGCTTTGGGATACTGCAGGTAAAAACATAGTTATTTATTTTTTTTATCATTTATCTATACAATATATACAATTGCCCATAATTAATAATAATAATAATAATAGGCCAGNGGCTTCTTTCAAATTCTAACAAATAAATATCTGAAAAAAAAACATTTTATATTATTTCTTTGATATATTTTTTTTTATGTTTTTGTTAAAAAAGAAAATGGCTTGTGGACCGTTCTTTAATAAGGAAAAACCATTAAGTCGTAAACTAGTGGTTATAGGTGACGGTGCTTGTGGAAAAACTTCACTTCTAAATGTATTTACAAGAGGCTGTTTTCCACAGGTATACTATATCTAAAAGAAATGATATTATATGCTATGCTCTTTCTTTCGTAAATTATTTTTTAAATTATTTTTTAAATTATTATTATTTTTTTTTTTTAAAAAAAAAAAAAGAATTATGAACCAACGGTATTCGAAAATTTTGTCCATGATATATGGATTGAAAATAGGCATATTGAAATATCGCTTTGGGATACTGCAGGTAAAAACATAGTTATTTATTTTTTTTATCATTTATCTATACAATATATACAATTGCCCATAATTAATAATAATAATAATAATAGGCCAGGAAGAATTTGATCGCCTACGATCATTATCTTATGCAGAAACGCATGTAATCATGTTATGCTTTGCGGTAGATAATCGAGATTCTTTAGAAAATATAGAATCAAAATGGATGGAGGAAATACATGAAAATTGTCCAGGGGTTAAGCTTGTTTTGGTGGCGTTAAAATGTGATCTAAGAGAAGACATTCAGGTAATGAGGAGTATGCAACGATATGGAGAAAGGCCTGTATCATATGAAGAGGTAATTAAATATATATATTTTTTATATACATTATATTATAAATCATATACATATGTTTTGTTAAAATGTAAAATATTAAAATATCATATTCAAAATTTACAAAATAAAGGGTATAGAAGTTGCTCGAAATATCCGAGCATCTAAATATCTAGAATGTTCATCAAAACACAATCGAGGTGAGTCTAGAATATTTCTGTCTCTAACAGCAAATTGTCAAAATTGTCGGTTAACAATAAATTCTATCATGTAATTCCTTTATAAATGGACTTATACAAATGATTTTTATCAATAATTCTTCAATTCCTTCCATCATAGGCGTAAGAGAAGCATTCGAACAATCAGCCCTTGTAAGTATTCATGCCAAACGTAAGGGTTTACCTGGTGAATCAAGCAGGTGTATTTTATTGTGAAAATTTAATATATGAACGTTTTGTATTTATAGTCACTATATAAAATAATCCTAGTAAATAACCATAGAAATAACCATATAAAAATAATTTATGATATATTATCTCTTCGTACACTCTCTTCATAAACATACCATCCTAATATATACATTTATAAACATATTTATAAGTTATTTATAAATAAATTTATAAATACATATATATATATATCCTTCGTTACCTTTGTATTATGTACATATCATACTGTGTTATCGTAGTCATTTCTTTTTTAATATTTCAATATCTTTAATTATATAACTTATCCCTAAAATTAGCTATGTACAAAACGTACAAAAAATGTATAAAGACATAAATAAACATAATAAGAATCAAAATGGAATTGTTGTTATTGTTGTTAAAACATTGTAACTGATAACATGGCATAATTAGATTTATTTATTTTCGCAAATAAAATTTATTTTTAAGTTTTAAGTATGATAACCGTCGCATAAAAAAAAATCTGTGCATATGGTTACACTGCATGTATATCAAGATTCCTAGTTTTTTAATTGAAAAATTAAGTTGTTAAGTGAGACATTATTTGGGGCGTTGGCCTAATGGATAAGGCATCAGACTTCGGATCTGGGGATTGTGGGTTCGAGTCCCATGCGCCTCGTTGAAACATAAAAATTTTTTGTTTTCTTTAATTCGTTCATTCCCCAAAAAATTTGTTCTGTCTATTAATTATATTAGAACTTAAAAATTTTAAACATTAATAGTGAGTAATATTTTAAATTATTAATAAATAAAAATCTATTTTTGTGATTAATGCTCCAAGAATATAATTACGTTTCATAATATATTTATTTTCTCAAAATAGAAACATGAATTATAGGTAATCTGCACTTTATCAGGGGGGCAAGACAAATTTATATAACAGATAAACTTAACTATTAATATGGTTTATCTGTAAAAATAAAATAAATATTCCCAAAATCTGCGGATTAATTAAAAATAATTTATAAATAAATAATAAAATTGAACAATAGTAATAAAATAGATATTATGATAAGAAATATTTGAAATAATTTTAGTATTTTTAATCTTTCGTATTGCCATATACGTATATTTATTAAGTGTTTGTTATTTTCTATTTTTATTAATATTTCGAAAATTGAAGTTGACTGGCCAGTCTGTCTTATTTCCTGATTGGTGAATTTTTTGACGTTGAATTTCGAAAATCATGAGGTTTAACTTAATTGCTATTACTTAAAAGAGTAATATGAACGATTAGGATATGACTCAAAATTTTGAATCTTATAATTCGAAAGACCAAATAGGGATTATTTATTAGCATTTAATTTACTACATTTATATTTCAAGTACGCAATCTATTATATGATTATATGCAAATAATTTACTAGCTATCATGAAAAACGCCTTCGTAATACCTGGAGTTTTTTTTATATAAATTAATGAAATTTTTTCAACTTTCTCTTTAGTGAAGCAAGTATTTTTTTTTTTCAAGTAACTTTTATTTTTATTATTTTTATTATTTTATATATATTTTTTAATTTTAATTATTCATCTTGATCTAAAGTATTTGCGTCTTTATTATATAGAAAAAGATGGATTTGCAAACTCGAGCGGATAATATTTTGCCAAATTTAAATATTCATCCTCCACCCGCCGTTGAAGACGTCGTGGATTTAAATAATTTCAGAAAGTGTCCCAGTAAATACGGTAGACAAACTTATACGGGGTATAAATTGCTTAGATTCAATGTTGCCCGTCAAAGTAAATCCCTTGGTGAAATTAACCCTCTTATAATAAGTAAGATTTCGGATTTCTTATGGGCAAACAGTACCCCCAACGAAAGATTAGGGTATATAAATTTAGCGAATAGAATAAAGCTTTATCACAAAAATTAAAAAAAAAAAAAAATTATATTCGATTTAAACACATTCGTAATCAGAAGCACATTCGTAATCACAACACACATTCGAAATCACAACACACAACACACAACACACAACACACATTCGAAATCACAACACACAACACACGTTCGTAATCACACACACACATATTCGAAATCTCGTAATCACACACATTCGTAATCGTCCATTTTAATTCACGAACACATTAGTCATTTTAGATCATAAGCGTATTCGTCAACTTCTTTTTAATTTATAAGCACAAACAACAAACTCAAAATTTTTTTCTTATAGAAATTTTATAACTTTTTAATAATAGCACTATTTTTTATGAAAAACATTAGGATATATAGATTGAAAATTTCTAAATATCACCACAGGTAATTGTCATCACCGGGCAAAATTTAATTAGTGGTGACAATCACCTACGGTGATATTTAGCAATACCCATATAGATTATACCTTTTTAAATGTAAATTTGCATTATAGATGTACAAAAGTGGCAAAATTCCTTTTTATGGCAACAAATAAATTTTATTAATAACTTAAGATGGTTATGTAAGGATCGTAAATTTCGATTTCTTTAAATTGCGGATTAAATACTGCGTTTAATAGATTAATTTTTTTTTTCGTATTTTAGACATTAATACAATCCAGATGTTATCTTTGTGCTATTAATTGCGTACATAATAACATTAAAGCAGGGGTTAAATCAAATTGATGTTTATAGTAATGTTAGTTGGAAAGGGAAATAAATACAAAAAAAAAATATTTTACATCTTTTGTTACTTTTTTTTTCCATTACATGCCAAACAAAATGACATCCAAAAAGATATTTTTCAATGAAAAAATATCGGATATCAAAAATTTTGGCTGATTTAAATTAAATTAAATTTATTTTGTTAATAATAATTATCTTAAAGAAAGAAAAAAATTAACAAATATTCTTGACTTGATGATACTTGTAATTATAAATTGTAAATTATTATACTTACTACTATTCTTCTTAATAGAATTGATAAAATATTATGGTAAATATGACAAAATATTAGAAATTATATTATCTTTTAATAATTTAATCAACGAATCACAGTTATAATTATTACCTGTAAGTTTGTTGATTGATTATAAATTTTAGAATAAAACGTTATTTTACTATGCATTATAAATAAGATTTGTTGATTACGTAATACAAACAAATAATAGTTTCATATAACCAATGACAATAAAAAAAAATATATATATATTAAAGATAGTAATAAATGAATGAATAAAGACAAAGAATAATGAAAATAAAATAAAAAACCAAGAAAAATTGGCTTTTCCCACTTTTGCGAGCATGCATTTTTTAAGTGATTAAGATCTAACCAATTATCTATACTTCATATAAAACCTTCTTCAGATTTTTTTTTGGCTCGTAAAACCAATCATTTCCGAAATAACAAATTGTGCAAATCTTCCTTTATTAAGTTCGAACAATAAATCCATAAATTAGTATTATTTGATTGATTGATGAATGCGTTCTGAATTTAATTCTACAGTACTTTTGAGAAATTTTTATGTACTACTTGCCAAGCGGACAAAAAATACTTACTTTAAAACATAAATATTATTATAAAACCTATTTTGAATCATTAAATAAAGTTGTTTAAAATTTCTTTTTGCATATATTTACAAAGATTCAATATATATTTGAAACTAGTTAAGAACACGGATAGCGAGGACGCGAACATAGGACAGTCAAAAAAGTCCGGAAACTCCTTTCGTCATACATTATTTTTGGGTCATATATTATTGAATAATTGCCAATAATAAAATGTTCTAATAATAATTAATAAATTTCTTCCATGATTTCGATTCTTAACATTGCATGATTATTTACTTGTTTTTTTTCACAATTCGATTCCGAGAATTCTTCACCCCTTATTACACAAATTCGGTCTGAACCGTATACAAATAATATCGAAAATAATACCAGCTTGGTGAAATTTCACGAGTTTCGCGAGTCATGTGAAAAGTGAAATTATGCAGACCCAAGGGTCTAGACTGCATCCTATATAAATAAAATTTTTAAAGTGGCTAACACGTGATAAATACAATTGTGACCAAGGTTTAGAGAAAAACAATTAACATATATTTTGCCTTGCAATGATTTTATTAAATAAAAATTTATATATTTACATTATTGAAATGTGAAATAGTTTCTCTACCAATATCATCAGTTTAGCAAATGTCATGGTTATTATATGCTTAAATATATTCCCGGGAAAGTATTGATGCAGTAGTTTAACTTTATCGGCACATGCATGATTATTTACTAATTGTTTTTTTTCTTCGGAATCCCACGATTCACATCTTTACGAACTTTACTAATTGACGTTCGTTGTAACTTATGTGAAATAGTTTCTCTACCGATATCACCGGTTTTTCAAATTATATGCGTAAATATATTTTCGGGAAGATATTAATGCAGTAGTTTAACTTTATCGACACATGTCATTTGTTTTTTTAATATGCATGATTATTTACTAATTTTTTTTTCCTTCGGAATCCCACGATTCACATCTTTACGAACTTTATAATTAACGTTCGGCTTCAACCTTGTTTCATGGAATATCTCCTTTTTTATGTTTAATTAACCGAAACACAGGAATTTATTAATAAATACAAAATATGATAAAACCAAATGTAAATTAATAAAATTTAGCGGGGTGAGGCTCCGGAGAAAAAAGTTTACACAATAATAATAATTTTAATATTTAATAATGTCATTTATGCAAAATTAAATTCCATTCCATTCAAATCTGAATTTTATTTGCTTTTGTGTACATCGATCACTAATCTGTCGTTTTGTGTTTAATTTATGCATTGGTTTAACTTTATTTTACCAATTGTTTTTTTTCCACGGTTTTGTACACATTACTCCTTAATTACAGAATAACAATAATAAATAATAATAATAATAATAATTAATAAATCGAAGGTAAATTTGGATTCTATATAAGTCCATATGTCTATATGATTATATGCTATTATATGCTGCGATTAAATTAAAATATTATTTTATATCACCAGTCGCATTTTGTTTACTGATTTTTTTTTCTTCGGAATCACACGATCACAATAAATAATAAACATTATGTTTACAAACTTTGTCAATTGACATTCGGCTTCACCCTAATCATTCCCTTTGAGTTTAATTGATTGGAATATCGCATATAGGAATTTCTTGATAATATTATAATAAAATTTAGCGGGGCATTGACTCCAGGAAAAAAAAAGCTTATAAAGCAAAAATAGCTATTAATTCTCAAGAATTTTATTTCAAATAGATATATAAACAAACTATTGTCAGAGTCACAAGGTAACTATAATTAACAATAATAATAATTTTAATATGTAATAATGATAATAATCCATCCAATTTGGAATTTTTTATTTTATATTCTCAATCTTCTAGCTAATTTAAATATAAATTTACCTATCCGCCTCCTGATATGGAAGTTTTAAATAATATCAAAGATTTTAAAGATGTTATATAATACTAATTGATATACCGACTTGGAAGGTAATTGCTGCTATAATTAGTTAAATAAATAATATATTTCTATACATTCCTATATATTCGCCTATTATATGCTGTACACCCAATCTGTCATTTTGCATCTTAGTTTAACTTTATTTTACCAATCATTTTTTTTCCACTGTCGAAACAGAATTAATGTTGGATAAAGAAATTGATTTTATGTACTCCTTATTATTCAAATTCGGCGTTATACTAATTCCGTCATACATTCTTTTTGAACCGAAAGTTATTATATAAAGAATACAAAGATTCTCAAGATGATATATAATAATAATTAACAAATTTAATATACCAACTTGAAAGCCTCTACTTTAATTATGGTCGTTACATAAACTCTTGAAATATCATTTTATATCACCAGTTTGTCATTTTGCATTTGTGCTTGAAAATTGATTTTTTTATTCGGAATATATTATGTTTGAAACTTTATTGATTGAATTTCTTAATAAATATTATAAAATTAAATATAAATTAATACAATAATAATAATAATTTTAATATAAAAACAAGTATAAATAACCTCATTTAATTCTTCAGAAAAATCAAAAAAAAAAAATATCAAAAAAAAAAAAATATCAAAAAAAAAAAAATATCAAAAAAAAAAAAAATCAAATTCCATCCAAATCATAATTTTTTATTTAAATATTTTTTTATATATTCTTTTCGTTAATAATGGAATTACAAACTCGAGCCAACCTACTTCTTGGTAATTTAAATTTAACCCATCCTCCTTCTATCGAGGATGTTTTAAATTATTATTCGAACGTTAAAAAATATCCCCGAAAACTTAGTAGAAATGATTGTACTGGATACAAAATATTTAAGATCAATGTGGCAAATCACAGTAGAGTATTGGGTGAAGAGAACCATTTCATAATAAGTAATGTTTCCGATCTTTTGTGGAAGCATAGCCAACCTTGGCAAAAATTTTTATATACAGATATGGCGAAACGATTAAGGGCTCTTATGGAATAATCCGAAAAATCTACTATGCCGGGGACTTACAACATTTTTCTTTTTCTTTTTTTTTTAAAAAAAATAATAAATATTTTATTCATTCCATGAATTTGATTACGGAATAATTAAGATACATTATATATCCAAAAACTTCTTTCCAAAAATCTACAACACTAAGGACTTATAAACCGCACGTACAAATACTTTTTTTTTTTTAAAAAAAAAAAAAACTCCCATCATTCTAAGAATTTGATTATGGAATAATTAAGATACATTATGTATATGAAAATTCTTTCTAAATAATAATCCAAAAATCTACGCTAAGGACTTATAAACTGCACGTACAAATACATTTTAAAAAAAAAAAAAATTTTTATATTCATTTTCACGAAAAAGAAAAACCCTCTCTCTTTTATTCATCTATGATTTAATTAATTGTATTACTCAAACAAAAACATGTTTATTACATTTTTACGTAATAAGAATATTCCATAAATTAATATAATAACATACCAAATTAATCTAAGAAATTGAGATAGTATTTTCCAAAAAAAAAAACCAGCAAATCCCAGCCTATTTAGTTTATTTATTATTTCCTTTAAAAAAAATCTCGAATTGTAATTTCTACATAAATTTTATATTGTAAGATTGATAAATTATTTATGTACTTCCTATATTTTTTCTATTTTTTTTTGTTTTTTTTTTTTTT
>PQFF01000259.1:102446-118524 GCA_003547095.1 Diversispora epigaea | reverse complement strand
TTTTTTTTTTTTTTGTTTTTTACATTATTTAAGAAATAAATAAAACGATTTAATTTTTTTTAAAAAAAAGTTTTGAATTTTTGATCTTTAATCTTTAACCAATTAAATCGCAAGATCATAAAATCCAGCTATCTTATTTGCTAATTTAATTTTCCTGTGGGACATCACTTGCCTGGAACGTAGCGTGGGACATTATTTGTCCGGAGTGTAGGACACTATATTGGGCAAGTAAAAATGATACCAAAGTTTTGTTTTTGATGCTTTGACTTTAAAAATATCAAAAATGTAATTATGGAGTTGCACCAGTGGTGTGATTTAATATCGTGGTAATATCGAATTATAAGTACAATATTTGAATGTGTTTGTGATTTAAAATTAAGTGTCTTTAGATATTCATAAGAAATTGTTCGTTCTTGAATAGATGATAAGTTTTATAGTAAATTAAAGGATTCAAGTCTTAGGGAATTGTCATTTTTTTATTTCTTAGAAGAGCTTTTATTCTTTTTGCCAAATCGATATATTCTGATTTTTCTCGTTTTGTACTGTTCTCCCACAAAAAATTAGAAATTTTACTTATGATAAAAGGATTATTTTCACCCAGTAGTTTACTTTTGTTTGCTACATTAAACCTAAGTAATTTAAATCCAGTGTAATTTCCATGTCTACGAGAAGATTTTTTGAAATTTTTCGAATTTATAACATTCTCAATATTTGGAGGAGGATGAATATTTAAATTAATCAGAAGATTATTTGCACGAGTTTGTAAATCCATATTTTATTTTAATAAATAACTGTGAGTAAGAAAGTTGATATGCTAGAAATTTCGTTGTTATGAGAAAATTTTAAATTTCGAGAAAAAAGAATTTCAACAGATCTTATATCTATAAACAGTGTTACCATTTTGGAGATAATAGATATAGAAAACGGATAGAAAATGAAAAAACAGACGCAGGAAATAGATAACACTGTCTTACCGTCTACAAATAATAACAAAAAATTACGGTGATTTTATAAAGTTGTTGGTTATTTTAAAATTCCACAAGATAAAAGGATTTTCTTTGAATTGTTTCTTTATTCACTTAAGCCGCATAATGATAGCGTCGTGTAACAAAGGTACTTTATGAACTCCTTCGCTCAGAAAATCCATTGAATTAAAGATTTATAGTGTTTGTTACATATTTGGTTTTTCCTTTTTATGGTAATATTTTGTGGGTTAAAGGTGAGCATATGATTGGTTTCGGGTTAAAACGGAATTCAGATTTTCCAAAAAAAAAAGTTGAATTTCAAAAAATTGTATAATCTTCATTTTTTCATGCTAGAGTAATAATTTTTATTTTTTCATGCTAGAGTAGCAAAAAAATTAATATCTAAATATTCCCATACCTGCTAGACAAATTTTCTTAATCTTTTGAAGGTAGTTTACTTTAATCAAAGTACTGAAAATATTTCAGAATTGAATACCACTGAGAAAAATATCCTTCCTTGTATTTTGACTTAATTTAGGCACTCAAAGGTAAGTTTTACTAAAAATAAACAACACAATGTTTACGTGTGATCTGATTACCTTTCCGCTTTAGCCCGAAATCAATTAATCTCTCTTTAGGAAGAGTGTGATCAAAATATTTATTAATTTTTATGATTATAATGCGGAACCTCTATAATTGGAATTTCGTTATTGTGAAAATGTATATTCTCTAAATATGGAAACAAAAACTTCTAAACCATAAAAATCGATAGCCGAGATAATTCTAAAATATGAGTTCAACGATATGAGTATATCTGATGCAATTTATCTATGAAAGTAGAAATCATTAGTTTCATTAGTTACAATAGAGAAATAGAGATTCATATTTTGGCACTTTGATCATATGGGTGAATATATTTGGTAACTCATGGACATATTCGTCTATATGTAAAATAATTTTTTAATTTATTAATTTTATTTGATTTTATTGCGTATGTTTTATAGTAATAAATATAATTTTGGTTACCTAATAATATTAGTAATCAGTCACCCATTTAATGTTGATCATGAAACTCTTAGCCTCCACCAGTTAGTCAATTCTTTTAACGTTTTTATGTAGTGTTATGTAACTAGACGTTTTGCCCATGAGTATCAAACATATTCGTAAAGTGATTATTTGATTATTGAAACTGGGTTATTTTGGTTACCTAATATATTGTGTCATAAATTTATAAATGTTGATCATGAAACTCTTGGACTCCCTTGAAAATGATAAATTTAATTTAAAAACTAGTTATTAAATGTTGGTCAATTCTTTTAACGTTTTATGTAGTTTTGTGTAACAAATAACGATTCATCAGATATTTCAAATCTCTCACGAACATTTTAACTGCACATTACAAATAATAAAAATAATAAATGATTTCATTTATGGAAAATTACAATTCATTCAATTTATTCAATATTGTTGATATCCTAATTATAGGATTATTGACATATGTATTAATATTTTATATTCAATATTTTACCAGAAATAAAAGATTACCAGGACCAATACCAATTCCTATTATTGGTAATATAGAAGCGTATCGAGTGGATTTTATGAAAACCGCGGAAAAAATGCAATTAAAATATGGAGATTTTTGGGAAATTTGGCAAGGATCTGATAGACATGTTTGGATAAGTCGAGCAGATTTAGCCACCAAATTATTAAATCCATCATTTCATAATAATAATTATTCATTTCGTACGGCAGAAAATAAAGGACTTGAATTAATGGGTTTAACATCTAAGGGAATAATTTATAATTTAAATTTAGAAGGATGGATAACTGATAGAAAATATATTAATCAAATTTTCATGTCACCGAAATTTTTGAGACAATCGGTACAAATCACATCAGAACTTTTTTCAGAAATGGAAAAATATTGGATTAATCTTGGATTAGGAATAGAATTAAATCTCGCAAATTGGATGATGAGATTTATGACAGATTTTACTTTTATCGCGACAACAAATAAGAAAATATATGCATTGTTAAATTATTATAATACATTTCCTAATTCAAAAAATGATGATGATGATGGTGATGGTGATGATGAAGTCATCAATAATTCAACTGCAATTTTACAAGAATCGGAAAAAATGGTTAAAGCCATTCGAACACATTTTATGGCGGCAATTTTTTTCAAGGATACAGCAAAATATTTACGAATATTATATCCACCTTATAGAGCCAAATCTAAAAAATTATTAAGTGAAGTTGGTTGGTTAAATGAAAGAGTTAAAGAACTTGTTGAAGAGAGAAAAAAAGAAATTGAAGAAATTTATAAAGATAATACAAATACATTATCAGAAAAAGAATTAAGAGCAGATATGTTAACAATGATGTTAACATTAAATATATCTCATGATACAACAACAACAACTAAAGATGCTGAACCAATGAGCGAAGATGAAATTCAAGAAATTGTTTACGAAATTATTGGTGGTGGAATTGACACGGTTAGTTAGTTAATTATTAATAATTTAATTGATAATTTAATTGGTAATTTAATCAATAATTTCTAATAATAATTAATAATATAATAATGATTCTATAGACATCAAATTCTTTTTGTTATCTAATTTATTATATCGAGCATTATCCCGAAGTCAAAGAGAAAATGATGAAAGAAATAGAATTATTGTTTGGTAAAGACATTAATAGGCCAATAACATATGAAGAACTCAATAAATCGTCTTATTGTGATTCCATTATTAAAGAAGGTGAATTTATATTTAGATTTATTTAAATTTATTTTATATTTAAATTTGCTCACTTAACATATAATAATATAATTTCTATAATAAATATAATTAATATAATTAATATAATTAATATAATTAGTATCACGTCTTATGACAACAGTTCCGGTATTGTTCAGGATAAATAGTAAAGCTGACGAGATTGATGGACACAAATTTGAACCTTCAACAATATTTAAAATAAATGTAAAAGAAATTCAAATGAACAAGGTGATAAACTTACAACTGATAATAATAATAATAATAATTATAATAATTATAATAATTATAATAATTATAATTCACATTTTTCTAAAAAAACATTCTCACACTAAACCTTCATTATTTATTTGTTAGGCACATTGGAAAGATCCAGAAAAATTTAATCCTGATAGATTTATGGGAAGTAATGCAGAATCTATTCAGAGGAATTCATTTTTACCTTTTGGAGGTGGATCAAGAATTTGTATGTTAAATTTTAATTAATAAATATATATCTCTCTCTCCTTTGATTTTTTTTTTTTAATCAAGATTTTCTTCTAATTATAAAAAAAAATATATTCAACTTTTAAACATTACATTTAATAAAAAATAAAGGTCCGGGAAAACAATTGGCAATGTTACAAATGAAACAATTGATGATGTTATTTTATAGAAAATATGATGTTGAATTAGTAGATAAAAATGCTCCCATAAAATATGTTTCTTCTGTTGTTAATCATTGTGAAGAATTGATGTTTAGAATTAAGTTGAAATAATTATTATCTAGTATATTAATTATTTATACTTTATTATATACATTCTATTTTATTATGAACATTTATTTATCACGTATTTATCACGTATATTATTATGCATATTTATTATGTATTTTATATATTATATATTATTATATAAATTCAAATTTACAATTGAATTTCGAAAATTTCCACATTTGGTAAGAAAAATTTGTACAAAAAGAGATCTGTTATAATTGTTGAGATAAAAATTCACATCTTTTTTCTGTTGTAAAAAAACAATGAAGCAAAGATTTTCTGCACTTGACGTACGAGCTACGGTATCAGATCTAAGAGAAAGGTATTTTTTTAAATTCCTTTTTTTTTTTTTTGATTTTACAGAATTTTATCTTTATTATTATTATTTATTATTATTATAGGATCGTTGGCTTAAGGTTACAAAATGTTTACGATATAAACCCGAAAACTTATTTATTCAAGTTCTCTAAGGTTCTTATTTATTCTTTTTTACTAAATTAAAAGTGAATTTGCAAATTTTTTTCATTTAATTTTTATTATAATTTTTTATATGATTTAATAAAGCCTGATCGAAAAGAATATTTATTGATAGNTGAAATAATTATTATCTAGTATATTAATTATTTATACTTTATTATATACATTCTATTTTATTATGAACATTTATTTATCACGTATTTATCACGTATATTATTATGCATATTTATTATGTATTTTATATATTATATATTATTATATAAATTCAAATTTACAATTGAATTTCGAAAATTTCCACATTTGGTAAGAAAAATTTGTACAAAAAGAGATCTGTTATAATTGTTGAGATAAAAATTCACATCTTTTTTCTGTTGTAAAAAAACAATGAAGCAAAGATTTTCTGCACTTGACGTACGAGCTACGGTATCAGATCTAAGAGAAAGGTATTTTTTTAAATTCCTTTTTTTTTTTTTTGATTTTACAGAATTTTATCTTTATTATTATTATTTATTATTATTATAGGATCGTTGGCTTAAGGTTACAAAATGTTTACGATATAAACCCGAAAACTTATTTATTCAAGTTCTCTAAGGTTCTTATTTATTCTTTTTTACTAAATTAAAAGTGAATTTGCAAATTTTTTTCATTTAATTTTTATTATAATTTTTTATATGATTTAATAAAGCCTGATCGAAAAGAATATTTATTGATAGAATCCGGTATAAGGATTCATTCGACACAATTCTCTAGAGATAAATCTTCAACTCCTTCGGCTTTTTGTTCAAAGGTAAATTTCACTACTCTTGATTGTTTTTAAAATATAAATATAAATATAATAATAATATTTAAATGTTTAAAATTCTTAAGATTTCTAAATACTTGAATAATCAATTCTTTTTTCTTTTCTTTTATTTCAGATACGAAAATATATCAAAACTAGAAGATTAACCAATATTAAACAACTTGGAGTCGACAGAATTATTGACTTTGAGTTTGCTGGTTCGACTGAAGAAAGTACATTTCATATAATAGCTGAATTTTATGCTTCGGTAACTATTTATTATTATTATTAATGTGATTTTCCTAATTTTTCTCATTATTTATTTTTATTTACCTATCTTTAATTTTTAGGGAAATATTATTTTCACGAATCATGAATATAAAATATTAACATTATTGCGAGTCGTTCAACCTAAAGAAAATGAAAAGATCGCAGTTGGACAAATTTATGATTTAAATATTTTTGATCGTCCCATTGAATCCGTAACTCGAGATCGTTTACAAAAGGTTCTCACAACTAAAGATGCCAAGAGTACTTTAAAAAAAGTATTAAATGATAGTTTAAGTATGTTAAATTAAAAATATTCGATTTTCTTTTCTCTTAGATATAATTCCTTTTTTTTTTCCTTTTATCAAAAACCTATAAATTTATAAATTTATAATTTTATTTTATTTTTATATAATAGATTATGGACAGTCCTTAACTGAACATGCTATTCGCTTTGCGAAAATTGATCCAAATATTAAAATTGGAACTTTTGATACATCAGAAGGTAATAAATTCTTTAATTGGAATATAATGAATGAATTTAAATTATTTAAATAAATTTAATATAATTTATTTTATTTTATTTTTATTTTATTTTATTTATAGATTCAGAACAATTAAAGTTTTTAGAATTAGGATTTGCAGAAGCCGAACAGATTATAAATGAATGTGCGAATTCTAAACAAAAGGCATTTATTTTATTTAATTTAACTTAATTTAATTTGAAATGTGAAATATAATTATTTTACAAAATACATATAATAATAATAATATATACTTTTCTTGGAATGTAAAGGGATATATAATTTTACTTCAACAAAATGAAACTTCAAAAAATGAAAAAAATGAAGAAGGAGAAAAAGAGGATGAACCGGAAATGTATGTGTTTTCTTGAATTTATTTTAATGAATTGAATTTATTTATTAATTCCAAACTTAAATTTTTAGTTATAATGAATTTCATCCATTTCTTTTTGAACAACATAAATCTAAAATTTATAAAGAATTTGATTCTTTTGATCTTTGCGTGGATGAATATTATTCATCAATGGAATCTCAAAAATTAATTATGAAGCAAAGAAATCAAGAAAAAACTGCCATGAAAAAATTGGAAGCTATAAAAAAAGAACAATATTCTCGTGTCGAAAGTTTACAAAATTCTCAAACTTTAAATATTCGTAAAGCTAAATTAATTGAAGAAAATATTGATATAGTGGATCAAGCAATTTTAGTTATTAGAAGTGCTATCGCGAGTTCGATGGATTGGAAAGATTTGGAAAATTTGGTAATGGATGAAAAGAGGCAAGGAAATCCTATCGCAGCTATAATAGAAGGATTAAAACTTGAAATGAATCAGATTACTCTTTCGTTAAGGTAAAAATATATCTATCTATCTATTTATTTTAATATTCTTTAATTCTTTAATATATTCTTTAATATATTCTTTAATATTCTTTAATATATTTTTGATTTTAAAAATTTTATTAGGAGATTAGAAAGTATTGATGATTCTTTCTATGACTCATCAGATTCGGAATCAGATGATGGTGACGATAAAAATATTATTGAAGAAAAAGTAGATGTAGATATTTATTCAACTGCTTTTGCGAATGCCAAGAAATATTATGATTCTAAAAAGCAATCTGCAAAAAAAGAATCAAAAACATTGGCTAGTGCCGAAAAGGTGTAATTTTATCTTTCTCTTATTATATTATATTTATTTGGTTTGTTATATTTATTTAATTCGTTATATTTATTTAATTCGTTATATTATCTGTTACGTTTAATAGGCCTTCAAAAGTGCGGAACAAAAAATCAAACAAGATCTTAAAGAAACAAAAATTACTGCATCCATAAATCGAATTCGTAAACCTTTCTGGTTTGAAAAATTTATTTGGTTTATTTCCTCTGAGAATTATCTTGTTATAGCTGGACATGACATGCAACAAAATGAATTATTGGTTAAAAGACATTTACGTAAAGGTAATATAATAAAAAAATTTTATTATAATAAGAAAATTTATTATTATTATTATTATTATTATTATTATAAGATTTTCTAAAATTTCTTTATTACCATTATAACAAAAAAAAAAAAAAAAAGGGGATGCTTACGTTCATGCTGATTTACACGGTGCCGCATCGGTAATCATAAAAAATTCTCAAGAAAATCAACCGATACCTCCTAGTACACTTTTTCAAGCTGGGATTATGTCAGTTTGTCAAAGTAAAGCTTGGGAAGCGAAAATTATTACTAGTGCATTTTGGGTTCACGCGGATCAAGTATCTAAAGCTGCTCCCACCGGAGAATATCTTACAACTGGTTCTTTCATGATTCGAGGTAAAAAGAATTTTTTACCTCCGGTTCAATTGGTATATGGTTTGGGATTACTTTTTCGATTAGATGAACAAAGTATACCGAATCATTTGAATGAAAGACATGCTATTAAGATTGAAGATGATGAGGAAGAAGATATTGTTGTGAATAATAATAATGATGTACAGGAAATAATAAATGTTTGTAATTATATTTATTTTATTTTTATTATTTTTATTTTTATTTTATTTTTATTTTATTTTATTTTTATTTTTATTTATTTTTATTTTTATTTTTNAAAAAAAAAAAAAAAAAAAAAGGGGATGCTTACGTTCATGCTGATTTACACGGTGCCGCATCGGTAATCATAAAAAATTCTCAAGAAAATCAACCGATACCTCCTAGTACACTTTTTCAAGCTGGGATTATGTCAGTTTGTCAAAGTAAAGCTTGGGAAGCGAAAATTATTACTAGTGCATTTTGGGTTCACGCGGATCAAGTATCTAAAGCTGCTCCCACCGGAGAATATCTTACAACTGGTTCTTTCATGATTCGAGGTAAAAAGAATTTTTTACCTCCGGTTCAATTGGTATATGGTTTGGGATTACTTTTTCGATTAGATGAACAAAGTATACCGAATCATTTGAATGAAAGACATGCTATTAAGATTGAAGATGATGAGGAAGAAGATATTGTTGTGAATAATAATAATGATGTACAGGAAATAATAAATGTTTGTAATTATATTTATTTTATTTTTATTATTTTTATTTTTATTTTATTTTTATTTTATTTTATTTTTATTTTTATTTATTTTTATTTTTATTTTTATTTTTTATTTATTTTTATTTTATTTTTATTTTTATTTTTATTTTTATTTTTATTTTTTATTTTTATTTTTATTTTCATTTTTATTTTTATTTTTATTTTATTTTTATTTTTATTTTTATTTTTATTTTTATTTTTATTTTTTATTTTATTTTATTTTTATTTTTATTTTTATTTTTATTTTTATTTATTTGATATGTTATTAATTAACAAAAATTTTTATTCAATAGGATTCTAATGCCAATAATAATAAAGTCGATGAAGTGAAAAATGATATCGATGGAGATAATATTGATGAGGAAATTGAAAATGAATATAATGATGATGGTGATGATGATGATGATGATCTTGAGAATCGAAAGCAAATGAAAGATTCAAAAGATTCTCGAGCGACTAATGAAGAAACAACATTAGAAGAACCTGCGTGGGAAAAGTATAATTTAGATGAATATGGAGGTGATCAAGATGCAGTAGATGAAAATATCATTGGAAAAAGTGGAATAAATGTAAATGTTGGTGGGGATAATAAACAAACAAAAAAATATATGTCATCAAAAGAAAGAAAATTGGCAAAGAAAAAGAAGAAGGATGGAATGTTTCCTGATGAAAATGCTGAAAATATTGTACTTGGATTTTCTCCTCCTCCTTTTGTTATTCCTTCGGAAACAACTAAAGGAGACAAACCAATTAAAACAGTTCAAAAAAAAGAATCCAATGTTTCTGGTAAAGGACAGGTAATCGTTTTTTAATATTAAACATACTTATATTTTGATTTGATATTACCAATCCAATTAGACTCATTCAAAAATTCATTTATTTTGCTTTTAATATTTTTTTAAAAAATTTACTTACAATAGCAAGAAAAATCAGAAAAACCAACGTCATTACCTCGTGGAAAAAGGGGAAAAATTAAAAAATTAAAGGATAAATATGCTGATCAAGATGAAGAAGAAAGGTTATTGCGTATGGAATTATTGGGTGTAAGTGAAATTTTAATTTGTTTATTATTATTATTATTATTATTCGTAATGTATTAAATACAATAATGAAATAATATTCATATAACAATATTCTAATTGTATAGTCAAGCAAAACACCCCAACAAAAAGGCAAAAAAAATAAGAAAGAAATTCAAAATTCGAAAAAAGAAAATAACAAAAATGAACCAAAAAAATCGGAAAATATTTCTGATAATTTATTATTTCAATATCAAAATGAACTTGATGAGAATTTAGCTGATGGTCCAAAGAACGAAGAAGCGGAAGAAATTCGTCAACTTTTAAAAGAAGAAAATATTAAAGTTTTGGAAACCGAAACATTGGTAAATATTTCATTTAAAGATATATTAAAAAAAAAATAAATTATAATAATTTAATAATTCTCTTTATTATTATAGGAAAATCTAACGGTGCTTGATTCTTTGACTGGGGTACCATTGCCTGATGATATTCTTCTATTTGCTGTACCAGTTTGTGCACCTTACATATCTTTACAGAAATATAAATATAAAGTTAAATTAACTCCGGGATCAATGAAGAAAGGTCAGGCCAGTAAAACGGCCATCAATTTATTCATTCGTGATCCCGAAACCACATCACGAGAGAAAGAATTAGTCAAAAGTATTCCTGATGTTGAATTGGCTTCAGTTATGGTAGGTAAATGTAAAGTATCAGCTCCAAATCTTGAACAATCCAAAAAAATGGCCAAGAAACAAAAAAATTTGAATAATAAAATAATAAAAGAACTCAAATAAAAAATAAAAAAAGAAAGAAATTTTTAAATTTTCAAGAGTTCAACATTTTCTTTATTTATTTAAAACAATTCTTTTTATTTCTATTATTTTTTTTTTTGTAATTATTATGTACAATGCGATAATGCAATAAAATGATTTCAAAAGGATACAAAAGTCTTACCTGACTTTAAAATAGCTGGAAAAGAAAAAAAATTAATATATAAAGTATACACGTTTTATGAAGGCACATTGAAATTTACATGACGACCAATTAATTGCTCTCTATAAATGAATATCCTCTCTAAAGGACTCTAAATATCTTTACATTGNAAAGTTAAATTAACTCCGGGATCAATGAAGAAAGGTCAGGCCAGTAAAACGGCCATCAATTTATTCATTCGTGATCCCGAAACCACATCACGAGAGAAAGAATTAGTCAAAAGTATTCCTGATGTTGAATTGGCTTCAGTTATGGTAGGTAAATGTAAAGTATCAGCTCCAAATCTTGAACAATCCAAAAAAATGGCCAAGAAACAAAAAAATTTGAATAATAAAATAATAAAAGAACTCAAATAAAAAATAAAAAAAGAAAGAAATTTTTAAATTTTCAAGAGTTCAACATTTTCTTTATTTATTTAAAACAATTCTTTTTATTTCTATTATTTTTTTTTTTGTAATTATTATGTACAATGCGATAATGCAATAAAATGATTTCAAAAGGATACAAAAGTCTTACCTGACTTTAAAATAGCTGGAAAAGAAAAAAAATTAATATATAAAGTATACACGTTTTATGAAGGCACATTGAAATTTACATGACGACCAATTAATTGCTCTCTATAAATGAATATCCTCTCTAAAGGACTCTAAATATCTTTACATTGCAATACATGGTTTCTGTGTTCCAAAGGGGAATTCATTTATAGAAAGTTGGGTTGGACGTAGTTTCAACTTACGATTTAACGCTCGATTTTAACTGGATAATATCATTATAATCACCCGTTGCAATTTTTTTTTTTCGTTTTCTAAGAGAAGAATAATAATAATGAAAAGATATTAAAAAAAGAGAGAGAGAAAGATTGATGATATAATTTTTAGTATAACAGAAGTTAACAATAGTACAAATATAAATATTAATAATAATACTTAAGAGTTAAAAAATCTTCGATAAAAAAAAAAAATACATTTAAATTTACAAATAGAAATATTTGATATAATTTTTGTTGTAATATAAAATAAAATAAAATAAAATAAAATACGATAAAATTTAAAATATGGAATCTGTGATAAAAAAAACTTATGCTTTGCTTAAAATATTTGCATATATTTAAAATAAAAGTCAATTACAGAACTTTTAAACCATAATTTAATCCATAATATAATCCATTTAAATTGAAAAAAAAATAATCTTTGATAAAATAAATAAATTATTTCTTTAACATTTTTAAAAGTATTCATTCTATTACTACATTTTGTTGTTACACCCTGAATCAACTTATCTATTGTTTCATTTTCGAATTGAAAATGTATTAATTATCGATCTGTTTCTAAAAATAGAAATATGTATAAATAAAAATATATAAATCTTAAAATTTAAACATACCAAATTCTTTTTTTATTTCTCAAAGTTTATGAAAGTTACAAAAATTATTTATTATAAAAAAATCTATTGGACGACTGATGAAATAAGCACCAGGATGAATGGATGGTGAATGGATTTTATTCATATGTTTTCCAATTAATTCCCACCTTTTTTCATCTGCATGCGAAAACTGATCCGCAATAACTGAAGGATTTGGATCATCACAGATAGAAGTAATCCATTCTCCTAATAATTCATTTAATTGTGACGCAGTGGGTCGTTTTTGAGGATCTGCGTCCCAACATTTTACCATCCATTCATAATATGCTTTTGGCATGTCATCAAATATATCACTAATATCTGGACGTAGATTATTAAAACAAATTTCTTTGGCAAGATTAAAATCGTGACTACGATCTGCGAATGGTCTCTTTCCTGTTGCTAATGTACACATTATTATTCCAAAACTATAAATATCAGAAGATTGAGAAGGCTTTTCACCAAGTAATATTTCAGGTGCTATAAATGGTAATACGCCGTATATTTGTGATGGCTTAAATTTATCTGCAGGGCCATGAAGTCCAACATCGGCGATACGAGCATCGGTAGAAACAGCTTCATCTTCGATTAATAAATTACCTCCGTGAAGATTTGAATGAAATCGATTTTCGGCATGAATCCTTTCTAAACCTCCGGCCACTCCCCAAAGCATATCAACCATATCTCTCCAACTAATAATTCCTTTCGATTTATCAAGGTATTGATATAAATTACCATTTTCGTAATACCTCATAACAAACATAAATGCACCAGTTGGGTCACGAGTTATTCCAAAACAATCGGCGAGGGATCCGCTTTGTAAGCAACGGTGATGTCTTTCCACCTTGAATGAAAAAATAATTAAGATTATATTTAATTATGTTTTAATTTATAATCTTTCTAATCCAAAATAAGAAATAAAATAGTACAATAAAATAAAACAATGAAAATAAAATAAAATAAAACAATGAAAATAAAAATAATACAATGAAAATAAGATAAATAAATAAATAAAATAAACCAATAAAAATAAAATAAAATAAAATATAATATAATATAATATATAAAATAAAATAAAATAATTATTATATTATATATATATATATATATATATGTATAAAATAAAATATTAATAAAATATTATAAAATAGAATGATAAAAGAAAAATAATATAAATAATATAAAATAAAATATTAACAATAAAAAGAAAAGGAATTTACCTGATTTAAAAAGTCATTTGATATGTTTTGAGAATTATCTAATCTTTTGAGTGCAACAGTGATTGGGCCACTTCGACACCACATCTGGCCAACTTCATCCCAATTCCATCTGGGGCCTTCTAACCACTCTGCTTTATAAACAGCACTAAAACCACCTTTCGCAATAAATTCTATTGAATCAAATTCATTGAAATCAATATATTCTAAATAATCACAGGTTTGGGCCGCATTTTTTTGTGTGTTTCGGATCAAATTATCAAGATTTTTATTTCCTGTTGTCCACCTTGCGAAATTTAAGATCATGTATGAAGTTTCACAATCTTTACACCATCCATGACTTGTTCGTTCTTTGTAACAGGCTTGACAAAGACGTCTGAGATCAATTATAGGACTACCTTTATCATCACTTGATGTGCCATCTATAATCTTTTAGATACCATGGGGTTAGTTGAAAGTTGAATGGTTCTAAAAAAATTTTTAATTATAATAGAAATATAATAATAATAAGTATAGGAAAATTTATCGACAAAACAAATTATACATTTCAAGTGCCAAGTGTATAAAAAAAAAAAAATTGCTTACCGAATTATTTTTTATATTTAATTTTCGATTTAAAAATATTCTTAATAATATACTTAAAGAAATACCTCACCTGCATTATAGATTATTTCTTCTTCCGAAGAACAGAGAAAATTTAAAAATTTAGTTTCGAAGTTCCCATGAAGAAGAAACAAAAAAAATAATCGTATTTTATATTATTCATATGATCACCCTGACGCCCATTTAAGGCTAAATATATCACAAAATGGGGTGATTGTAAAACAAATATGTATATAATTAAATTTTCAATGATTTTTTGTGTAAATTAAAAACATAGTAAACATAGTGATTATGCAATTTTTTTAAATTTAGAATCCTTAAATCGCCATTTTAAATACCTACCGGAACAGCAACTCCCAAAATATTAATTCACTCCGTATCTTTAAGATTGAAGGATAATCATCTTTAAATACAAAAAAAATAAATAATTCCACCAAAAAGTATTTTTTGGAAAAAAAACTGAGATAAAACAAACAAATATAAACATTTATATCGTTTAAACAATGACATTATTTAGAATTATTAATTATCAAATTAGTTATTATTAATTATCAAATTGGGTTATTATTAATTATTATTATTTTTATCAACGCATGAAAGGATCACTTTGTTTTGTGTTCCAAATCTGAAATCGTCAATCATTTTATTAATTTCTCTAATTTATTCTTTAAGCAAAAAAAAAAAAAAAAATTGTCGAACAATGGGAAAATTCTTTTCATTCTCTATTGACATAATTAAGACTTTTATTTCCCAGGAAAGAATTAAGAATAAAATGAATGATTTTGCCTTACTGCGTATTATGTATTCAACTTCGGTGACGTACAAAATATAGTCGAAGCTTCTTAATTTGGAATAAAAGATCGATATAAAAAAAAAACATTGGAAAAGGAGGTGAAAAAAGGGTGAATTTAATAATATTCTTTTTAGTTTTATTAAAAGTAAATGAGAAATTAAAAAAAAAAAGAAGATAATATAAAAAATCAATATAAGAATAAATTAACGAAATGTCAATGAAATATGCTACCGAAATGTCAATGAAATATGCTAACGAAATGATTAAGAAACTTTAAAAATTTTGTTATTAAACTTTATTCCATTTTTTCCCCCTGTAATAAAATAAACGCGTAAAGAATACTATGGAAATATATATATGTATATATATACATATTTAAGATTTCTTTGATTTGAAAACATTTAAACGCGCTTATCCACGCTTATCTAAGAAGAATATCCTGTCAATTATTTCAGTTAAAGCATTTACAGAATTAATAATTCCTTTTTTATCGGATGAAATGAAAACGTTGCATAAAAAGAATTCGGAAATCGAAAAAAGAATAGAATTCCTTGTTGTCACGAGGCATTTTCGTAACACATTATTTAACTTTTTGAATGATTTTTCTATTTCTGGCTTTTTAATTTAATTTAAGATTGATGCCATATGCTCTAATTTGAACCTTATCGAAATAAAATTTCTGGGGTAAACATCATTGAAAGTTTGAAATAAGAAACTTAAAGAAGCTTGGATTTATATAAATGAAAAAAAAAAGTTAAAGTTTATTATTATAATGCATATAATATAAAAAAAAAATGTCAAATCTATCTCGGAAAGGAAAACAAAATGTCAATTTTTGTTTTTGTTTAAAAGAGACAATGAAACCTGTAATTATATGCATCATTGCGACATTCATTTTCGGAGCATTTTCGGAGCCTTTTGTTTTTTTTTTTTTTTT
>PQFF01000259.1:64608-102238 GCA_003547095.1 Diversispora epigaea | reverse complement strand
TTTTTTTTTTTTTTTTAATTGGTCTTTAAGATGATTATTTTTTTTCCAGATTTATAAAAAATATTTCCCTCCGATAGATCATATAATCTAATTAAACATTATATTGCCAAGTACTATTTTGATATATTTACGTAATGATGGTGATTCACTTGACCCTTGTGTCAATATAAAAAGTAAATATTTTATCAAAGATTCTGAATTATTTTATTAATATTTAAAAATATACTTTATTATTTTATCTGTAAATTCAATTTTCAAGCAGCAATAAATAAATAAAATGACGTTAAATTGTTGACTATTAATAATAATAATTTTTTATTATAATTACTTTTAAATCCAAAAAATTTAACCTTCAGTCTCAAAAGCGTCGGGAGGGTCGGTGCCGGTCGGTGGTAAAATATGGAGAATGGGTTCGCAGAATTCCGTTTCCCCTTCAGTGATACATGAACCTGAAGCTGAAGGGAGTGGAGGGGGGAGGGAGATTCCATCTCTGGGTATATTTAATTCAGCGTGATCGGGGATTACTGAGGTTTGAACCACTTTTAGAAAGACAATACAAAAATATGTCAAGGAGAGCAAAGAGAAGAAAATTTTATTTGATCGCATCTTTGAGCGAATTATTTGAGAATTTTTTTTATTAAATTAATTGAATCAAATTTTTTCGTAATTATTATTTTATTTACAGGGGAAATTGAAAAGCGTAAAGTTATTCTTTTGTCGAAGGTAAATTATTTATTAAAAAATATTTTTATTGAAAGTTTCCTAATTAAGGTTCGCACATAAAGTCAGCCATTATGCATGATTTTTAAGCTGAAATTTTTTTTATTTTATTGAAAATTTCCTAATTCTTCAAAAACTTCTTAAAAGCTCAGTCCCAATCATTGAAATTCTGAAAAAAACGATTGAATTAATTTTCGTAATTGTTTCTATAAATTTAAATGCATTGTCAAACATTAGAAAATTAAAATTTTTTTAAACAAAGATATTTAAGGGAAATAAGTTGAAATTATCATTGACACAACTGCAACTCGACTAAATTATAAGTCTTCCAAAAACTATCAATGAAAAAAATTTCGAAAAAAGAAATTGATAAATTTATTTCTGTTCGGTTCGGTTCGGTCCCGGTTTAACATTAAAACCGGACCAAAACAGACTTTAATATCTGCTCTCCTATTTTATGATTAAAAATATTAAATATTTTACAACCATTATAGTTAGTAGATTTATTATTACATAATACTTATTGCATTTTTGTTTGTTAATCCGAAATTGGTAAAAAAGAATTGTCGAACAATGGTCTTAATTATTTATTTAAATGTCTGTGGTGTAACAAAAATATATAACTTATACTCTATTTCACCCTTTAGTCCAAATTAGGAAGATTTAATAATAATAATGAGTTTAACTTCTATTAATTTTATTTTTTTTAATAAAACTAAAATGATCAAGAAATTATTTAAAGAATCTTATTAAACTTTTGTTCTATTTTTTTGTTCCTGAAAGGTGACAAAATAAACACGTAAAAGAAATACATTAAAGAAAATGTTACGAAAATATTTTATAAAATTTATAAATTATCTTTTACAGAAACCCTTTTAGTTTTTCTATATGATTTTAATATTTCCTTAATTTGGCAACATTTAAACGCGCGCACTTATCTACGCTCATCTAGGAGAATATTTAATTCTTATCTTGTCAATTCATTTGTTATTACTTCAGATAAATGTTTATGTAAATTAATATCCTTTTTTATTCGGAGGAGATGAAAACATTTACGTAAAAGAATTCGGGAAATGGAAATCGAAAAAAAAGAGACATTAGATAACATTTGATTCGTTCTATTACTTCATATAAAGTATTTATAGTGTTTATATAAATTAATTTCCTTTTTTATTCAGATGAAAACATTTACGTAAAAGAATTCGGGAAATGGGAATCGAAAAAAAGAGACATTTGATTCGTTCTATCACTTCATATAAAGTATTTATAGTGTTTATATAAATTAATATCCTTTTTATTCATTCTATTATTTCAGATAAATATTTATAGTGTTTATATAAATTAATATCCTTTTTTATTCGGAAAAGATGAAAACATTTACGTAAAAGAATTCGGGAAATGGAAATCGAAAAAAAAGAGACATTAGATAACATTTGATTCGTTCTATTACTTCATATAAAGTATTTATAGTGTTTATATAAATTAATTTCCTTTTTTATTCAGATGAAAACATTTACGTAAAAGAATTCGGGAAATGGAAATCGAAAAAAAAGAGACATTAGATAACATTTGATTCGTTCTATTACTTCATATAAAGTATTTATAGTGTTTATATAAATTAATTTCCTTTTTTATTCAGATGAAAACATTTACGTAAAAGAATTCGGGAAATGGGAATCGAAAAAAGAGACATTTGATTCGTTCTATCACTTCATATAAAGTATTTATAGTGTTTATATAAATTAATATCCTTTTTATTCGTTCTATTATTTCAGATAAATATTTATAGTGTTTATATAAATTAATATCCTTTTTTATTCCGAGGAGATGAAACATTTATGTAAAAGAATTCAGGAAATAGGAATCAAAGAGACACATTATTCATTCCATTCTAGAGTAAAATATAAAAGTTGCTCGAATATTCCTTGTTATAATAGTTACAATAGAAAATTTTGAATTAGATCATATTAGATCATGAGCGTCAATCATGTGAGCCTCCTGACCTAATATTTATTCACCCGTGACTTTGAAATTGATTTAATTAAATATGACATGACCAACCACCTGTTATTTAACGTATGATTGTATTGAATGATAATTAGGAAGTTAACTTATATTGAATTAAAATTTATTCTAATGAATATAAAAAATGTCTAAACTTTTGTTTAACCTTAAAGGAGACAATTGTGACATCATAGAAATTGACTTATTTCTTTGTAATTCCAGATTTATAAAAAATATTATCTTATCAATATTTACAGTAAATTCAGTAATTTGTTCTTTGTAAACATTTCCCTAATCTGTAAATAGCCGAGATTATCTGACAGATATGATATAATCTAAACGCTATTACCAAATATGTATCTCGTTCTAATGACTTTATCTGTTGATTTTGATGTATTTAAGTCAGTTGACATAGAAAGTAATGTTTTATCAAAGATTCAAAAAAAACTTGATTTCTTTTATTGATATTAAAAATAGAATATTATTTTATCCGCAATTCAATTTTTTAAGTAGTTGACTATTATTAATAATATTTTTATTAAATCCCAAAATTTTATTCTTTTGATTAATATCACTTTTAATTTTTTAGCACTTCTATAAAAATAAGATAATGAAATTTATTTATATTAAATATAATAGATCAATATAACTAAAAAATGTAAAAATAGCTCCATAATCATATTCAGAAAATAAGGCTAATGTAAATTCGTAAGTTTGTGCACATAGGTCATGTGGTTGTGTCCATGTATACAGGGTAGGCCCGAGCCCGAAGTTATCAGCGTGATAGGGGTTACTGAGATTTAAACCACTTTTAGAAAGATGATACAAAAATATGTCAAGGAGAGCAAATTTTATTTGATCGCATCTTTGAGTGAATTATTATTTTATTTTTTTGAAAATTTCCTAATCATCAAAAACTTAATGCGCGAATTATCTACACATTTTTCTTGAACGATTTTGATGCACGAGAGGAAATGAAAAAAATAAATGCTAAATTAAAGAAAATAAAACTTTTAGTATAATTTTTCACCCTCAAAGACTTGTTCTTTATTTCTCGATGATAATGATAAAATATTTAACAGTAAAGATTGACACAACACGATCATATATAAAAAAATAATTTAAAATGTACCATGTGCATTATGATGGTTCTCGCGGAAATTAATTACAAAAATAATTATTATTATGAGAAAAGGTTCCAGGAGAAATCATTATGTATTATATAATTGAGGATTTGATTAATGATTTTTGTATTGTATTTTAATTTAATTTGCTTCTAAGTTTCACATTCATTTTTTTCTTCCACTTCCTCACAAAATCACCTTCACAAAGAAAAAAACAAATACTCGTCATAAAAAAATTTATACTACTTTTTGCAAAAATGAAATCCGCAACTACTCATTAATTTACTCTTTTTCACTATTACTATTACAACAATTCACGCTGATAATGCAATCCAATTAAAGATCCTTAGCTTTACAAAAACAATCATTAAATCCTAATCTTCGATAAATATCGAAAATAATCAAGTTACCTGTTTAGGTAAGTCAACATTCCAACCTTGCCTTGTAAGATTGGTTTAATTTATTACGTTTTACCTTTGGAATTTAGTAGAACTACTTCAATTATTTGTGGTGAATTTTATTTTACATTATTTTCATTTTGTGGCTAATAAATTAATGATAACTCATTTTTTCTTTCTTCATAATAAATAATAATGATAAATAATGATAATATCAATGGATTTAAAGGCATTTTTTATTTTTTGCAACTTATTGAGAGTCGATGTTGACAAGTCAACTTTTGTTCAAGATTTATTTGAATCTTTTTTAGGCTTTTTCTATGTTATATTATTATCCAAGAATTTTTCAGTAATTGTTTACTAAAATCAAATTATACAAGAATTGTTCAAGAATCATTCAACTTTTATAAATACACTTTACTTTAAGAAATTATTATATATAACAATCATTTAACTTTTGTCCAATACACTTTTTATAAACGACAATCATTCAGCTTTTGTTAAATATATTTTGAATAATTACAATTAACAGCTTCTTTATCTATAATATAATATCTACCTCTTATTCTAAAAAAAAAATTCTACACATCTATCCATGAAATAATAACTGTCTCACATCGTCAGTTTCAACATTTTGTTTATATCTAATATAAAACAAGGTTTTGTCTCAAATTCAGAAGGCCGATTATGAAAAGAAGCCATTTATCGACTTCAATATTAATTTACTCTTAAATCCGTACATAAACAAATTACATTCTACGGCTTCCATTATTTTGTGAAAAGCATAATTAGATAATTTATTGTAATATGTTGAAATGAAAACTAATATTTGAAATAATTAAAATACATATTAAACGATTCATTGCAGTATTTTCTCTAATTTCATTAGAATATATTTCAGAATTCTCATTATGTAATCATCGGAACTTTGATTTGTTTCGGAATTTTTGTAGAAAGATTCTAATAAATCCAATATTTCACTTTCAAATATAAAAAGTAAACCACCAAAATCAAATTAATAAATTATAAATAATTACCTATTTTTGTTTTCATCTAAAATCAAATTCTCATTATATTTATCTAAAGATAAATTTTCATTATTTTCATTATTTTCAGAATCTTCATAATCTAAAGACAAGTCTTCATCATTTTCGTCTAAATGTGAATCTTATCACGGTATTGGCGAATCTTCGTCACCTTTGTTTAATGATAAATCTTCGTCACTTTCGATCAAAGAAATGTGTTCATCATTTTGTTTAATAATATATTTTCTTCACCTTTATTTAATAATAAATCTTCACACTGGATCCACTTTTATCAAAGTTAACAATTGAGGATGATTTATATTTTCAATTTATGAGACTGATTTTTTGTGGATATAGAAAATAATCTTCCATTTGAATCTATTTTTTTTTACATTATAACCTTCTTAGAGATATAATTGAGTACGTATATGACTTTTTAGATATTATTTTTATATTATTAAATTAATATTCGTAAAAAAAATAATATAATTATGCAATTAATAATAAGAATTTAAAATTACGAATTTAGATATTTTATTCATAAAAAAAATGACAGAAATATAATTATGTAATCAATATTGAAGTTAGTTATTTAAAAAGTCTATTTTTTAATAATTAAATGATTATAGATAAAATTATTAAAATAAGCGAAAAAAATATTTTATAATAAATACATTTATGACCTGCACGTGTCAATTATTGTTGCCATATAAATATCAATCAATGAAGTGAAGTTTTAAAAAAGAATATTACGGTACAATAATAAAAGATTCTATAATAAAAATTAATTGTTCTATCGTAGCTTCTTTTAAAATTGTATTACTTATAATCTCATTTTTTTGTCTGGAGCGTAGCGTATGACATTATAATGGACAAGTAAAGTGATACCAAAGTTTCGTTCTTGATGCTTTGAGTTTTAAAATATCAAAAATATAACTTTGAAAGTGATGTCCGTGATAACAATTGTTAGATAATGATCACATTTCACAATATTATAAATTACATAGCGCTCCGGACTTGCAATGATTTACCATCTCCACATTTCCTATATATCATCATTATAAAAAAATAATAAAAGTTTCTTATCTTTATATAATTATTTCGCACATTTATATTTATATATTATATTTATTAAAATATTTTAACAAAAACTTTTACACACAAATGGAAAATGAAATTGGAATTACTGAAAAGAAAGCATTTCAGCGGTACCTGAAATCAGCTGAAGGAGGAAATAGTAAAGAACAGAATAATCTTGGTTATTGCTATTGCAATGGAATTGGGACAACAAAAGATGAAAAGAAAGCATTTCAATGGTACTTGAAATCAGCCGAAGGGGGAAATAGTAATGGACAGAATAATCTTGGAGATTGTTATCGTAATGGGATTGGAACAACTAAAGATGAAAAGAAAGCGTTTCAATGGTACATGAAATCAGCTGCAGGGGGAAGCCATTTTGGACAGAATAGTCTTGGTTATTGCCACCAGCATGGGATTATAACAGAAAAAGATGAAAAGAAAGCATTTCAGTGGTACATGAAATCAGCCGAAGGGGGAAATCATTTGGGACAGGATAATCTTGGAAATTGTTATCGTGATGGTATTGGAACAATAAAAGATGAAGAAAAAGCATTTAAATGGTACATGAAATCAGCTGAAGGAGGAAACCATTTGGGTCAGAATAATCTCGGAAATTGTTATCGTAATGGGATTGGAACTATCAAAGATGAAGAGAAAGCATTTGAGTGGTACATGAAATCAGCCGAAGGGGGAAACCATTTTGGACAGAATAATCTTGGAGATTGTTATCGTAATGGGATTGGAACAACAAAAGATGAAAAGAAAGCGTTTCAATGGCACATGAAATCAGCTGAAGGGGGAAACCACTTTGGACAGAATAGTCTTGGTTATTGCCACCAGCATGGGATTGGAACAGAAAAAGATGAAAAGAAAGCGTTTCAATGGTACATAAAGTCAGCTGAAGGGGGAAACAATTTGGGACAGGGTAATCTTGGAAATTGTTATCGTAATGGGATTGGAACCATAAAAGATGAAGTTAAAGCATTCCAATGGTACCTGAAATCAGCTGAAGGAGGAAATAGTAAAGAACAGAATAATCTTGGTCATTGCTATTGCAATGGAATTGGGACAACAAAAGATGAAAAGAAAGCATTTCAGTGGTACTTGAAATCAGCCGAAGGGGGAAATAGTAATGGACAGAATAATCTTGGAGATTGTTATCTTAATGGGATTGGAACAACAAAAGATGAAAAGAAAGCGTTTCAATGGTACATGAAATCAGCTGAAGGGGGAAGCCATTTTGGACAGAATAGTCTTGGTTATTGCCACCAGCATGGGATTATAACAGAAAAAGATGAAAAGGAAGCATTTCAGTGGTACATGAAATCAGCCGAAGGGGAAAATCATTTGGGACAGGATAATCTTGGAAATTGTTATCGCGATGGTATTGGAACAATAAAAGATGAAGAGAAAGCGTTTAAATGGTACATGAAATCAGCTGAAGGAGGAAACCATTTGGGTCAGAATAATCTCGGAAATTGTTATCGTAATGGGATTGGAACTATCAAAGATGAAGAGAAAGCATTTCAGTGGTACATGAAATCAGCCGAAGGGGGAAACAATTTTGGACAGAATAATCTTGGAGATTGTTATCGTAATGGGATTGGAACAACAAAAGATGAAAAGAAAGCGTTTCAATGGCACACGAAATCAGCTGAAGGGGGAAACCACTTTGGACAGAATAGTCTTGGTTATTACCACCAGCATGGGATTGGAACAGAAAAAGACGAAACGAAAGCGTTTCAATGGTACATAAAGTCAGCTGAAGGGGGAAACAATTTGGGACAGGATAATCTTGGAAATTGTTATCGTAATGGGATTGGAACCATAAAAGATGAAGTTAAAGCATTCCAATGGTACCTGAAATCAGCTGAAGGAGGAGATAGTAATGGACAGAATAATCTTGGAGATTGTTATCGTTATGGAATTGGAACCACAAAAGATGAGGAGAAAGCATTCAAGTGGTACCTGAAATCAGCTGAAGAGGGAAATAGTAATGGAAAGAATAATCTTGGTTATTGCCACCAGCATGGGACTGGAACAGAAAAAGATGAAAAGAAAGCATTTCAGTGGTACTTGAAATTAGCCGAAGGGGGAGACCATTTAGGACAAAATAATCTTGGAAATTACTATCGTAATGGTATTGGAACTATCAAAGATGAAAAGAAAGCATTTCAATGGTACATGAAATCAGCTGAAGGGGGAAATAGTAAGGGACAGGTTAACCTTGGTTATTGTTATGAAAATGGAATTGGAACAATAAAAGATAAAGAGCAAGCATTTCAATGGTACATGAAAGCAGCTGAAGGGGGAAACCATTTTGGACAGAATAATCTTGGAGATTGTTATAAAAATGGTATTGGAACATCAAAAGATGAAGAGAAAGCATTTCAATGGTACATGAAATCAGCTTTAGGGGGAAATAGTAAGGGACAGAATAATCTTGGTTATTGTTATCGCAATGGGATTGGAACAGAAAAAGATAAAGAGAAAGCATCTCAGTGGTACATGAAATCAGCTGAAGGTAACGGACAGAATAATCCTGCTTGCACTTTGTCATGAAAATGGGATCGGAACAGAAAAAGATGAAGAAAAGGCATTTCAATGGCACATGAAATCAAAAGGGGGAAATAGTAAAGGACAGAATAATCTTGGTTATTGTTATCGTAATGGGATTGGAACAGAAAAAGATGAAGGGAAAGCATTATGTTGGTACATGAAATAAAACGCAAATGATCTTCACCTATTAAATAACCTTAAAATTTTTTAAAAAAATAAATGTTACATATACATAATAAAACTATTTGTTTATTAACAGATAAATAAAATATAATAAATTTTTATTCAAAAAAAAAACCTCCATAGTATTTAGCTCGTTTAATAAAAATATATTGAAATTATTAAACAGAATAATCACAAGTATATCATTATTTTTAATTAAAATTATGAAAATTAATTTAGAAATTTTAGAGACTTAAAATTGTTGAATGTTATCAACATTGAAATATTAATGGATTTTTTATTTTCTAAAATTATTTGCAATCTAATTACCCAGGTAGAATCTTTTAGCTTCATCGTTAACTAGAAAATGCAGTTAAAAAACTTAATGGAAGAGTATTTATTTGTTTTTCGGAATTTTCGATTTTAAACTTATCCTTTCAAAAGAAAACATCATGTTGTCTACGTGATGATGCAATAGAACTACTAATAACATCAGTGTGATATTATTATTGAAACATCTAAATCTAAGTAAAAAACTGAAGAAATTCCTACAGATCAAACAATAATTGCTCCAATTAATTATAAGATTCATCCATAAGCAATTTATAATCCCAATTGTTCAACCTAAGAATGAAGAAATTTTGAAAAAGAAATCAAAGAAATATATCTATTTCTGCTTTTCATATGGTAACAATTATATTCACAAACTATATATAAATTAGTTTAAAATTCAGCTTTAGCATTAATAGGTGCAGTTTAGTCTGGCAGTCAAATAAATTCCCCCAGGAACAAATGAGTCTGTCCCTAACTACAAAGTCAAGTTTTTGAATAAAATCTTTAATATTTATAGGTTTATCTGAAACCTCTTCAATAAGAAATTAAGTACAATTCAAACAGAATCAAAGACAAAATCAAAATGAACAAATTTTTAATAATTCAAAAGAATGAATAATTAGTTAGTACAATTAATTTTCAAGTAGAAATTTTTCTTTTTATTACCAAAATGTCAAGACAAGAACTTATGATTTTTTTACATTATAGAATTTCGCTTCCTTATACATTAATTTTAATTAGAGGACCATCTAAGCGGCATATCTAACCGGACAAAGAACGATAAAATTAAAACATTCTTTTTGAATAATGATAGCTTTAAAACAAATTAAAGAGACCTTTCCTGCATCATAATGTTTACCAAATATTTATCAAGCTTTTAGCAACGAAAAAAATATAAATAATTGCTTATTTAAAATACTTATAAACATCTAAAAAATTAATATAAATTTAAATGCTTATAAAGTAGTTATTATTTAAATATTAAATTTCCATTTATTGAACATAGGTCACTGCATGATACCGAGAATATACTTAGTAATGAGTTTTTTTAACGACTAACGGAGTGTTCTCTTTATGGATTCATAAAATTGGCTAAGATAAATCTACTACCCGACCCACCCGTCGCCTGAAAGGAGGAAAGTGTCGCAACGCCCTGCCGTCTAAAATGATTTTCTTTATTTTCTTTATTATTTGTTCTGCACTAACATGTCCATCTTCTATTCAATATCCTGAATATTAGAATAATTGTCCTGAGCGTAGCATAGACATTTAATGGACGAGTAAGTTGATACCAAAGTTTCATTTTTGATGCGGAAATAGGCAAAATATCAAAAACGTAATTATGCAAGGGATGTCTGTCCGATTTTAGATAATGATCACATGTCACAATATTATATGCTAATGGTTTACCATTTCCTAGTTAGATAACAATCACATGTCACAATATTATAAATTACATTACGTTCCAGACTTGAATTTCCTATATATCATTAAAAAAATAATAAAAGTTTCTTATCTTTAAATAATTATTTCGCATATTTATATTTATATATTATATTTATTAAAATATTTTAACAAAGACTCTTATAAACAAATGGAAAATGAAATTGGAATTAATGAAAAGAAAGCATTTCAGCGGTACATGAAATCAGCTGAAGGGGGAAATAGTAAAGAACAGAATAATCTTGGTTATTGCTATTGTAATGGAATTGGAACAACAAAAGATGAAAAGAAAGGATTTCAGTGGTACATGAAATCAGCTAAAGGGGGAAATAGTAATGGACAGAATAATCTTGGAGATTGTTATCGTAATGGGATTGGAACAACAAAAGATGAAAAGAAAGCAATTCAATGGTACATGAAATCAGCTGAAGGGGGAAACCATTTTGGACAGAATAGTCTTGGTTATTGCCACCAGCATGGGATTATAACAGAAAAGGATGAAAAGAAAGCATTTCAGTGGTACATGAAATCAGCCGAAGGGGGAAATCATTTGGGACAGGATAATCTCGGAAATTGTTATCGTGATGGTATTGGAACAATAAAAGATGAAGAGAAAGCATTTAAATGGTACATGAAATCAGCTGAAGGGGGAAATAGTAAGGGACAGAATAATCTTGGAGATTGCTATCAGCATGGGATTGGAACAGAAAAAGATGAAGAGAAAGCATTTCAGTGGTACATGAAATCAACTGAAGGAGGAAACCATTCGGGAAAATGCAATCTTGGATATTGTTATCGTAATGGAATTGGAACAACAAAAGATGAAAAGAAAGCATTCAAGTGGTACATGAAATCAGCTGAAGGGGGAAATAGTATGGGACAGAATAATCTTGGTTATTGTTATAATAATGGGATTGGAACAACAAAAGATGAAAAGAAAGCATTTCAATGGTACATGAAATCAGCCGAAGGGGGAAACCATTTGGGACAGGATAATCTTGGGGATTGTTATCGTAATGGGATTGGAACAGAAAAAGATGAAGAGAAAGCATTTCAGTGGTACATGAAATCAGCTGAAGGAGGAAATAGTAATGGACAGAATAATCTTGGTTATTGTTATAATAATGGGATTGGAACAACAAAAGATGAAAAGAAAGCATTTCAATGGTACATGAAATCAGCCGAAGGGGGAAACCATTTGGGACAGGATAATCTTGGGGATTGTTATCGTAATGGGATTGGAACAGAAAAAGATGAAGAGAAAGCATTTCAGTGGTACATGAAATCAGCTGAAGGAGGAAATAGTAATGGACAGAATAATCTTGGTTATTGTTATAATAATGGGATTGGAACAACAAAAGATGAAAAGAAAGCATTTCAATGGTACATGAAATCAGCCGAAGGGGGAAACAATTTGGGACAGGATAATCTTGGGGATTGTTATCGTAATGGGATTGGAACAACTAAAGATGAAGAGAAAGCATTCCAGTGGTACTTAAAATCAGCTGAAGGGGGAAACCATTGGGGACAAAACGATCTTGGAGATTGTTATCGTAATGGTATTGGAACAATAAAAGATGAAGAGAAAGCATTTCAACGGTACATGAAATCAGCTGAAGGGGGAAATAGTAAGGGACAGAATAATCTTGGAGATTGCTATCAGCATGGGATTGGAACAGAAAAAGATGAAGAGAAAGCATTTCAGTGGTATATGAAATCAGCTGAAGGAGGAAACCATTCGGGAAAATGCAATCTTGGATGTTGTTATCAAAATGGGATTGGAACAGAAAAAGATGAAAAGAAAGGATTTCAATGGTACATGAAATCAGCTGAAGGGGGAAATAGTATGGGACAGAATAATCTTGGAGATTATTATAATAATGGGATTGGAACAACAAAAGATGAAAAGAAAGCATTTCAATGGTACATGAAATCAGCCGAAGGGGGAAACCATTTGGGACAGGATAATCTTGGAGATTGTTATCATAATGGGATTGGAACAGAAAAAGATGAAGAGAAAGCATTTCAGTGGTACATGAAATCAGCTGAAGGAGGAAATAGTAATGGACAGAATAATCTTGGTTATTGTTATAATAATGGGATTGGAACAACAAAAGATGAAAAGAAAGCATTTCAATGGTACATGAAATCAGCTGAAGGAGGAAATAGTAATGGACAGAATAATCTTGGTTATTGTTATAATAATGGGATTGGAACAACAAAAGATGAAAAGAAAGCATTTCAATGGTACATGAAATCAGCTGAAGGGGGAAACAATTTGGGACAGGATAATCTTGGGGATTGTTATCGTAATGGGATTGGAACAACTAACGATGAAGAGAAAGCATTCCAGTGGTACATAAAATCAGCTGAAGGGGGAAACCATTGGGGACAAAACGATCTTGGAGATTGTTATCGTAATGGCATTGGAACAATAAAAAATAAAGAGAAAGCATTTAAATGGTACATTAAATCAGCTGAAGGGGGAAATAGTAAGGGACAGAATAATCTTGGAGATTGCTATCAGCATGGGATTGGAACAGAAAAAGATGAAGAAAAAGCATTTCAGTGGTACATGAAATCAGCTGAAGGGGGAGACAGTGATGGACAGAATAAACTTGGAAATTTTTATGAAAATGGAATTGGAACAGAAAAAGATAAAGAGAAAGCATTTCAATGGTACATGAAATCAGCTGAAGGAGGAAACCATTCGGGACAATACAATCTTGGAAATTGTTATTACTATGGGAAAGGAACCACAAAAGATGAAGAGAAAGCATTCAAGTGGTACCTGAAATCAGCTGAAGGTGGAAATAGTAATGGACAGATTTACCTTTGTTATTGTTATCGAAATGGGATTGGAACAGAAAAAGATGAAGAGAAAGCATTTCAATGGTACATGAAATCAGCTAAAGGGGGAGATAGTAATGGACAGTTTAACCTTGGTTATTATTATGAAAATGGAATTGGAACTGAAAAAGATAAAGAGAAAGCATTCCAGTGGTACTTAAAATCAGCTGAAGGAGGAAACCATTCGGGAAAATGCAATCTTGGACGTTGTTATCAAAATGGGATTGGAACAGAAAAAGATGAAAAGAAAGCATTTCAATGGTATATGAAATCAGCTGAAGGGGGAAATAGTTATGGACAGAATAATCTTGGAAATTGTTATCATGATGGGATTGGAACAGAAAAAGATAAAGAGAAAGCATTCAAGTGGTACTTAAAATCAGCTGAAGGAGAAAACCATTTAGGACAGAATAATCTTGGAAGTTGTTATCGAAATGGGATTGGAACAGAAAAAGATGAAGAAAAAGCATTTCAATGGTACATGAAATCAGCTAAAGGGGGAGATAGCTATGGACAGATAAGCCTTGGTTATTGTTATGAAAATGGGATTAGAACTGAAAAAGATAAAGAGAAAGCATTTCAATGGTACATGAAATCAGCCGAAGGGGGAAATATTGTTGGACAGAATAATCTTGGAGATTGTTATAAAAATGGGATTGGAACAGAAAAAGATAAAGAGAAAGCATTCCAGTGGTACTTAAAATCAGCTGAAGGAGGAAATAGTAATGGACAGAATAATCTTGGAGATTGTTATCGAAATGGGATTGGAACAACAAAAGATGAAAAGAAAGCGTTTAAATGGTACATGAAATCAGCTGAAGGAAACCATTTCGGTCAGAATAATCTCGGAAATTGTTATCATAATGGGATTGGAACTATCAAAGATGAAGAGAAAGCATTTCAGTGGTACATGAAATCGGCCGAAGGGAGAAACAATTTAGGACAGAATAATCTTGGAAATTGTTATCGTAATGGAATTGGAACAGAAAAAGATGAAGAAAAAGCATTTCAATGGTACATGAAATCAGCTAAAGGGGAAGATAGTAATGGACAAATTAACCTTGGTTATTGTTATGAAAATGGGATTGGAACTGAAAAAGATAAAAAGAAAGCATTTCAATGGTACATGAAATCAGCTGAAGGGGGAAATAGTAATGGACAGAATAATCTTGGTTATTATTATGAAAATGGGATTGGAACTGAAAAAGGTAAAAAGAAAGCATTTCAATGGTACATGAAATCAGCTGAAGGGGGAAATAGTAATGGACAGATTAACCTTGGTTGTTGTTATGAAAATGGGATTGGAACAGAAAAAGATAAAGAGAAAGCATTTCAATGGTACATGAAATCAGCTGAAGGGGGAAATAGTAAAGGACAGAATAATCTTGGAAATTGTTATCGAAATGGGATTGGAACAGAAAAAGATAAAGAGAAAGCATTTCAATGGTACATGAAATCAGCTGAAGGAGGAAACCATTTGGGAAAATACAATCTTGGAAATTGTTATCGAAATGGGATTGGAACAGAAAAAGATGAAGAGAAAGCATTTCAATGGTACTTAAAATCAGCTGAAGAGGGAAATAGTGATGGACAGAATAAACTTGGAGATTGTTATCGTGATGGTATTGGAACAACAAAAGATGAAAAAAAAGCATTCCAGTGGTACATGAAATCAGCCGAAAGGGGAAACCATTCGAGACAGAATAATCTTGGGGATTGTTATCGTAATGGGATTGGAACTTCTAAAGATGAAGAGAAAGCATTCCAGTGGTACTTAAAATCAGCTGAAGGAGGAAATAGTAATGGACAGAATAATCTTGGAGATTGTTATCGTGATGGTATTGGAACAACAAAAGATGAAGAGAAAGCGTTTAAATGGTACATGAAATCAGCTGAAGGAGGAAACCATTTGGGTCAGAATAATCTCGGAAATTGTTATCGTAATGGGATTGGAACTATCAAAGATGAAGAGAAAGCATTTCAGTGGTACATGAAATCGGCCGAAGGAAGAAACCATTTAGGACAGAATAATCTTGGAAATTGTTATCGTAATGGAATTGGAACAGAAAAAGATGAAGTGAGAGCATTTCAATGGTACATTAAATCAGCTGAAGGGGGAAATAGTAAGGGACAAAATAATCTTGGAGATTGTTATCTTAATGAGATTGGAACAACTAAAGATGAAAAGAAAGCATTCCAGTGGTACATAAAATCAGCTGAAGGGGGAAACTATTTGGGACAGAACAGTCTTGGTTATTGCCACCAGCATGGGATTGGAACAGAAAAAGATGAAGAAAAAGCATTTCAGTGGTATATGAAATCAGCTGAAGGGGGAAATAGTAAGGGACAGATTAGCCTTGGTTGTTGTTATGAAAATGGAATTGGAACAACAAAAGATAAAGAGAAAGCATTTCAGTGGTTCTTGAAATCAGCTGAAGGAAGAAACCATTTAGGACAGAATAATCCTGCTTGCACTTTGTTATGAAAATGGCATCGGAACAGAAAAGATGAAAAGAAAGCATTTCAATGGTACATGAAATCAGCTGAAGGTGGAAATATTAACGGGAAGAATAACCTTGCACTTTGTTATGAAAATGGAATTGGAACAATAAAAGATGAAAAGAAAGCATTTCAGCTGAAGGGAAAACTATTACTGGACAATTTAATCTTGCACGTTGTTATAAATATGGAATTTGAACAGAAAGAAAAAATATTTCAATGGTACATGAAATCTGCTGAAGGGGTAAATAGTAAGGGACAAAATATTCAATTTAGGTTATTATGTTATTTAATATGAACATGCACATAATTAAACTGTTAATTCATTAACAGATAAATAAAATACAATAAGTTTTTATTCAAAAAAAACCTCCACAGTATCTGTTGCATATTTAGCTCGTTTAATAAAAATATATTGAAATTTATTAAACAGAATAATCACAAGTATATCAACATAAAAGAAGTGATAATAATTTACTACCATAGAATTATATAGACATCTATATAGAGCAATTATTTTTAATTAAAATTATGAAAATTAATTTAGAAACTTTATAGACTTAAGATTGTTGAATGTTATAACATTGAAATATTAATGGATTTTTTATTTTCTAAAATTATTTGCAATCTAATTACCCAGTTAGAATCTTTAGCTTCATCGTTAACTAGAAAATGCAGTTAAAAAACTTAATGGAAGAGTATTTATTTGTTTTTCGGAATTTTCGATTTTAAACTTATCCTTTCAAAAGAAAACATTATGTTGTCTACGTGATGATGTAATAGAACTAATAATAATATCAGTGTGATATTATTATTGAAACATCGAAATCTAAGTAAAAAACTGAAGAAATTTCTACAGATCAAACAACAATTGCTCCAATTAATTATTTCATATCATGGTAATTATATTCACAAACTATATTTGAATTAGTTTATAATTCAACTTTAGCATTAATAGGTGCAGTTTAGTCTGGCAGTTAACCTCAAATAAATTCCCCAGGAACAAATGAGTCTGTCCCTAACTACAAAGTCAAGTTTTTGAATAAAATCTTTAATATTTATAGGTTTATCTGAAACCTCTTCAATAAGAAATTAAATACAATTCAAACAGAATTGAAGACAAAATCAAAATGAACAAATTAATTTAAAAGAATGAATAGTACAATTAATTTTCAAGTAGAAATTTTTTCTTTTTATTACCAAAATGTCAAGACAAGAACTTATGATTTTTTTACATTATAGAATTTCGCTTCCTTATACATTAATTAGAGGACCATCTAAGCAGCATACCTAACCAGACCAAGAAAAATAAAATTAAAACATATAATGAAGCTTTAAAACAAATTAAAGAAACCTTTCCTGCATAATATTTACCAAATATTTATCAAGCTATTAACAACGAAAAAATATAAAAAAATTAATGTACTTAAATGCTTCTTAAGTAGTTATTATATTTAAATGCTAAATTTCATTTATTGAACATAGGTCACTGCATGGTGCTGAGAATATACTTAGCAATGAGTTTTTTTTAAGCAACCAACGGATTCTTTATGAATTCATAAATCGTAAATATAAAGTAAGATAAATCTACTACCCGACCCACCCGTCACCTGAAAGGAAATCCATCAGGGAAAGCGTCGTAACGCCACTGCCGTCTAAAATGATTTTCTTTTTCGTTATTTCCTGATTATGCACTAATATGTCCATCTCTTATTCAACTGTTTAGTATTTATCCTGAATATTAAAATAACGTATTAAGTGTTCATTAATTGTTTATTAAAATCGAGTAATACAATAGTTATCCAGCTTTTGTTCAAGATGCTCATTTTTCTTAAATTTCACACATAAATAAATGTTAAATACATAAAAAAATAGAACACTTGATGGATGATATTTTTCAGAGAATGAAATTTTATTCGATCGCATTTTTGAGTGAATTACTGTATTTGAGAATTTTTTTTAAATTAAATTTATTAATAATTCTTATTTTATTTTTCGGTTGGAAAATTTGAAAAGCGGAAAGTTTTCTTTGCTTTTAATATTTGTCAAGGTAATTATTAATCACTTTGTTGTCACGATTAAGTTGTACCTGTTATACCTTAGAATCAACCCTAAAAAAAATAAAAGCTATGCAACGAATGTTATATTCCGTTCGTATGTCTCAAACTCGATTTATTTATTTTTTAGATTATCGTGCAAATTTCTGTATCACACATTCCGGAGCTCAGCGTAGGAAGTTATCAAAGTGATACCAAAGTTTTGTTTTTGATGCTTTGAATTTTAAAATATCAAAAACATAACTTTGAAAGTGATGTCTATCCGATTTTTAGATATTATTACATTCATCTCCTACATTTCCTAGTATATATCATTAACATTTCCTAGTATATATCATTATTATAAAAAATAATAAAAGATTCTTATCTTTATATAATTATGGTCAGTATGTTACGATTGTGCGATTTAGTAAGTATGTATAGAAAATCACTTAGTATCAAATAGTTCGATTATTAACGTACTACTATACAGGAACTATAAGATATTGTATCAAAAAAAAAACTAAAAAGTATAGTAATAGACAATCCTAACATAACCCTAACTTTTTACTAACCAATCCTGGCCCTAACCCTAATCTATAATACTAAGCTTTATTATAAACGCGTCTTTAATAAAATAGTATAAATAAAACGTACTAACATAATTCCAATCGTACTACTGTAAATTCCGTCGTACTATACTAAAATTTGTAATCGTACTATACTAAACTAATCCCTATAATTATTTATATTTATATATTATATTTATTAAAATATTTTAACAAAAACTCTTATACACAAATGGAAAATGAAATTGGAATTAATGAAAAGAAAGCATTTTGGCGGTACATGAAATCAGCTAAAGGGGGAAATAGCAATGGACAGAATAATCTTGGTTATTGCTATTGTAATGGAATTGGAACAACAAAAGATGAAAAGAAAGCATTCAGTGGTACTTGAAATCAGCCGAAGGAGGAAATAGTAATGGACAGAATAATCTTGGAGATTGTTATCGTAATGGGATTGGAACAACAAAAGATGAAAAGAAAGCTTTTCAATGGTACATGAAATCAGCTGAAGGGGGAAACCATTTTGGACAGAATAGTCTTGGTTATTGCCACCAGCACGGGATTATAACAGAAAAAGATGAAAAGAAAGCATTTCAGTGGTATATGAAATCAGCCGAAGGGGGAAATCATTTGGGACAGGATAACCTTGGAAATTGTTACCGTGATGGTATTGGAACCACAAAAGATGAAGAGAAAGCATTTAAATGGTACATGAAATCAGCTGAAGGAGGAAACCATTTGGGTCAGAATAATCTTGGAAATTGTTACCGTAATGGGATTGGAACAACAAAAGATGAAAAGACTGCATTTCAGTGGTACATGAAATCAGCTGAAGGGGGAAATCATGAAGGACAATACTTTTTCGGAAATTGTTATTACTATGGGAAAGGAACCACAAAAGATGAAGAGAAAGCATTCAAGTGGTATCTGAAATCAGCTGAAGGTGAAAATAGTAATGGACAGATTGACCTTGGAAATTGTTATTTTAATGGAATTGGAACTGAAAAAGATGAAGTTAAAGCATTCCAATGGTACCTGAAATCAGCTGAAGGAGGAAACCATTTAGGACAGGATAATCTTGGAAATTGTTATTACTATGGGAAAGGAACCACAAAAAATGAGGAGAAAGCATTCGAGTGGTACCTGAAATCAGCTGAAGGTGAAAATAGTAATGGACAGATTGACCTTGGTTATTGTTATGAAAATGGGATTGGAACTGAAAAAGATGAAGAGAAAGCATTTCAGTGGTACATGCAATCAGCTGAAGGTGGAAACCATTTAGGACAGAATAATCTTGGAAATTGTTATCGTGATGGTATTGGAACAATAAAAGATGAAAAGAAAACATTTAAATGGTACATGAAATCAGCTGAAGGAGGAAATAGTAATGGACAGAATAATCTTGGAGATTGTTATTATTTTGGGACTGGAACCACAAAAGATGTAGAAAAAGCATTCCAGTGGTACTTAAAATCAGCTGAGGGGGGAAATAGTAATGGTCAGATTGACCTTGGTTATTGTTATGAAAATGGAATTGGAACAGAAAAAGATGAAGAGAAAGCATTTCAATGGTACATGAAATCAGTTGAAGGGGGAAATAGTAAGGGACAGAATAATCTTGGAAATTGTTATCGTAATGGGATTGGGACAGAAAAAGATGAAGAGAAAGCATTCCAGTCGTACCTGAAATCAGCTGAAGTAGGAAACCATTTAGGACAATATAATCTTGGAGATTGTTATTACTATGGGAAAGGAACCACAAAAGATGAAGAGAAAGCATTCAAGTGGTACCTGAAATCAGCTGAAGGGGGAAATAGTAATGGACAGATTGACCTTGGTTATTGTTATGAAAATGGGATTGGAACTGAAAAAGATGAAGAGAAAGCATTTCAGTGGTACATGAAATCAGCTGAAGGAGGAAACCATTTAGGACAATATAATCTTGGAGATTGTTATTACTATGGGAAAGGAACCACAAAAGATGAAGAGAAAGCATTCAAGTGGTACCTGAAATCAGCTGAAGGGGGAAATAATAATGGACAGATTGACCTTGGTTATTGTTATGAAAATGGGATTGGAACTGAAAAAGATGAAGAGAAAGCATTTCAGTGGTACATGAAATCAGCTGAAGGAGGAAACCATTCGGGACAATACAATCTTGGAAATTGTTATTGCTATGGGAAAGGAACCACAAAAGATGAAGAGAAAGCATTCAAGTGGTACCTGAAATCAGCTGAAGGTGGAAATAGTAATGGGCAGATTTACCTTGGTTATTGTTATGAAAATGGAATTGGAACAGAAAAAGATGAAGAGAAGGCATTACGTTGGTACATGAAATCATCTGAAGGATGAAATCAAATACAAATAATTTTCACCTATCAAATAATCTTAATGTTAAAATTTTTTAAAATATCCAATTTAAGTTATTATATTATTTAATATGAAATATATTAATTCTTTTAAAAAAATAAATGTTACATACACATAATTAAGCTATTAGTTCATTAACAGATAAGTAAAATATAATAAATTTTTATTTAAAAAAAAACCTCCACAGTATCTGTTGCATATTTAGCTCGTTTAATAAAAATATATTGAAATTATTAAACATAATAATCAATATAAAAAGTGATAAGAATTTCCATATTATAATATAAACATAGACCAATTATTTTTAATTAAAATTATGAAAATTAATTTAAATGTTATCAACATTGAAATATTAATGGATTTTTATTTTCTAAAATTATTTGCAATCTAATTACCTGGGTAGAATCTTTTAGCTTCATCGTAAACTAGAAAATGTAGTTAAAGAACTTAATGGAAGAGTTTTTCGGAATTTTCGATTTTAAACTTATCCTTTCAAAAGAAAACATTATGTTGTCTATGTGATGATGCAATAGAACTAATAATAATATCAGTGTGACATTATTATTGAAACATCTAAATCTAAGTAAAAAAACTGAAGAAATTTCTACGGATCAAACAACAATTGCTCTAATTAATTATAAAATTCATCCATAAGCAATTTACAATCCCAATTGTTCAAGTCTTTCAAACCTTTGAATGAAGAAATTGTGAAAAAGAAATCAAAGAAATATATCTATTTCTGCTTTTCATATCGTGGTAACAATTATATTCACAAACTATATAAATTAGTTTATAATTCAGCTTTAGCATTAATAGGTGCAGTTTAGTCTGGCAGTTAACCTCAAGTAAATTTTCCAGGAACAAATAAGAATTGAAGACAAAATCAAAATGAACAAATTTTTAATAATTCAAAAGAATGAATAATTAGTTAGTACAATTAATTTTCAAGTAGAAATTTTTCCTTTTTATTACCAAAATGTCAAGATGATTTTTTACATGATAGAATTTCGCTACCTTATATACATTGATGTTAATTAGAGGACCATCTAAGTGGCATACCTAACCAGACAAAGAACGATAAAATTAAAACATTCTTTTTGAATAATGATAGCTTTAAAACAAATCAAAGAAACCTTTCCTGCATCTAATGTTTACCAAATATTTATCCAGCTATTAACAACGAAAAAAATTGCTTATTTAAAATACTAAAAAATTAATTTAAATGCTTATTAAGTATTTATTATATTTAAATGCTAAATTTCCATGATGCCGAGAATATACTTAGTAATGAATTTTTTTAACGACTAACGGAGTCTTCTCTTTATGGATCATAAATGAAAGTAAAACTTGGCTAAGATAAATCTACTCGACCCACCCGTCACCTGAAAAGAGGAAAGTGTCGCAACGCCACTGCCGTCTAAAATGATTTTCTTTATTATTTGTTCCGCTCCCCTGATTATGCACTTTTATTCAACTATTTGTATTTATCCTGAATATTGGAATAATGTCCATTAAGTGTTCATTAATTGTTTATTAAAATAGTTATCCAACTTTTGTTCATAATTTTTTTAAAAATTTCACACATATAATTGATAAATAAATGTTGAATACATAAAAAAATAGAATACTTGATGGATGATATTTTTCAGAGAATGAAATTTTATTTGATCGCATTTTTGAGTGAATTACTGTATTTGAGAATTTTTTTTAAATTAAATTTATTAATAATTCTTATTTTATTTTTCAGTTGAAAAAATTTGAAAAGCGGAAAGTTTTTCTTTGCTTTTAATATTTGTCAAGGTAATTACTAATCACTTTGTTGTCACGATGAAGTTGAATCTTAGAATCAACCCAAGAAAAATAAAAGTTATGCAACGAATGTTATATACCGTTCGTATACTTAGGAACGAGTAAGTAATATACCAAAGTTGCATTTTTGATGCAAATATCAAAAACGTAATTATGGAAGGGATGTCTGTCCAATTTTTAGATAACGATCACGTCACAACATTATACGCTCCGGACTTGCAATGGTTTTCCATTTCCTAGTTTATCACATTTTGGCATTTGATCGTTATCTAAAATCGGACAGACATCACTTTCAATGATATTTTACTAGGAAATGGTAAACCATTGCAAGTCCGGAGCGTATAATATTGTGACATGTAATCAAAGCACCGAAAACGAAACTTTGGTACCACTTTACTTATCCACTGATTGATGTGTGATACAGAAATTTGCAATAAAAAAAATTATAATAAAAAAATAATAAAAGTTTCTTGTCTTTATATAATTATTTCGCAAATTTATATTTATATTATATTTATTAAAATATTTTAACAAAACTCTTATACACAAATGGAAAATGAAATTGGAATTAATGAAAAGAAAGCATTTCAGCGGTACGTGAAATCAGCTGAAGGGGGAAATAGTAATGGACAGAATAATCTTGGAAATTGTTATCGTAATGGGATTGGAACAACTAAAGATGAAAAGAAAGCATTTCAGTGGTACATGAAATCAGCTGAAGGGGGAAATAGTAATGGACAGAATAATCTTGGAGATTGTTATCGTAATGGGATTGGAACAACTAAAGATGAAAAGAAAGCATTTCGGTGGTACATGAAATCAGCTGAAGGGGGAAATAATATTGGACAGAATAATCTTGGAAATTGTTTTCGCAATGAGATTGGAACAACTAAAGATGAAAAGAAAGCATTTCAGTGGTACATGAAATCAGCTGAAGGGGGAAATAATAATGGACAGAATAATCTTGGAGATTGTTATCGTAATGGGATTGGAACAACTAAAGATGAAAAGAAAGCATTTCAATGGTACATGAAATCAGCTGAAGGGAGAAATAGTAATGGACAGAATAATCTTGGAGATTGTTATCGTAATGGGATTGGAACAACTAAAGATGAAAAGAAAGCATTTAGGTGGTACATGAAATCAGCCGAAGGAGGAAATCATTTTGGACAGAATAGTCTTGGCAATTGCCACCAGCATGGGATTATAACAGAAAAAGATGAAAAGAAAGCATTTCAGTGGTACATGAAATCAGCCGAAGGAGGAAACCATTTGGGACAGGATAATCTTGGAAATTGTTATCGTGATGGTATTGGAACAATAAAAGATGAAAAGAAAGCATTTCAATGGTACATTAAATCAGCTGAAGGAGAAAATCATTTGGGACAGAATAATCTTGGAAATTGTTATCGTAATGGGATTGGAACAACTAAAGATGAAAAGAAAGCATTTCAATGGTACATGAAATCAGCTGAAGGGGGAAATATTAATGGACAGAATAATCTTGGTTGTTGCTATCAGCGTAGGATTGGAACAGAAAAAGATGAAGAGAAAGCACTCCAGTGGTACATGAAATCAGCCGAAGGAGGAAACCATTCGGGACAATGCAATCTTGGATATTGTTATGAAAATGGAATTGGAATAACAAAAGATAAAGAGAAAGCATTTCGATGGTACGTGAAATCAGCTGAAGGGGGAAACCATTCGGGACAATGCAATCTTGGATATTGTTATGAAAATGGAATTGGAACAACGGAAGATGAAAAGAAAGCATTTCAGTGGTACATGAAATCAGCTGAAGGGGGAAATATTAATGGACAGAATAATCTTGGTTGTTGTTATCAGCGTGGGATTGGAACAGAAAAGGATAAAAAGAAAGCATTTCATTGGTACATGAAATCAGCTGAAGGAGGAAACCATTTAGGACAGAATAATCTTGGAAATTGTTATCGTAATGGAATTGGAACAGAAAAGGATGAAAAGAAAGCATTTCAATGGTACATGAAATCAGTTGAAGGGGGAAATAATAATGGACAGGTTAACCTTGGTTATTGTTATGAAAATGGAATTGGAACAACAAAAGATAAAGAGAAAGCATTTCAATGGTACATGAAATTAGCAGAAGGAGGAAACCATTTGAGTCAAAATAATCTTGGAAATTGTTATCATAATGGGATTGGAACAGAAAAAAATGAAGAGAAAGCATTTAAATGGTACATGAAATCAGCTGAAGGGGGAAACCATCTGGGACAGGATAACCTTGGTTATTGCTATCAACATGGGATTGGAACAGAAAAAGATGAAAAGAAAGCATTTCAGTGGTACATGAAATCTGCTGAAGAGGGAATTAGTAATGAACATAATGAACTTTGAAATTGTTATCGTATTGGAATTGGAACAGAAAAAGATGAAGAGAAAGCATTTCAATGGTACATGAAATCTGCTGAAGGGGGAAACCATTTTGGACAGACAGATAATTTTGGAGATTGTTATAAAAATGGGATTGGAACAACAAAAGATGAAGACAATGCATTTCGGTGGCACATGAAATTAGCTGAAGGAGGAAATAGTAATGGACAGAATAATCTTGGAGATTGTTATCGTAATGGGATTGGAACAACTAAAGATGAAAAGAAAGCATTTCGGTGGTACTTGAAATCAACTGAAGGGGGAAATAGTAATGGACAGGTTAACCTTGGTTATTGTTATGAAAATGGAATCGGTCAACAAAAGATAAAGAGAAAGCATTACGTTGGTACATGAAATCATCTGAAAAATGAAATCAAATATAAATAATCTTCACCTATCAAATAATCTAAAAATTTTTTAAAATATTCAATTTAGGTTATTATGTTATTTAATATGAAATATATATTAATTAATTAACAGATAAATACAATAAGTTTTTATTCAAAAAAAAAAAAACTTCCACAGTATTTGTTGCATATTTAGATCGTTTAATAAAAATATATTGAAATTATTAGACAGAATAATCACAAGTATATCAACATAAAAAAAGTGATAAGAATTTATTACCAGAATTATGTAAACATCTACATAGAGCAATTATTATTAATTAAAATTATGAAAATTAATTTAGAAATTTTAGAGACTTAAAATTGTTGAATGTTATAAACATTGAAATATTTATTTTCTAAAATTATTTGCAATCTAATTACCTGAGTAGAATCTTTTAGCTTCATCGTAAACTAGAAAATGCAGTTAAAGAACTTAATGGAAGATTTGTTTTTCGGAATTTTCGATTTTAAACTTATCCTTTCAAAAGAAAACATTGTATTGTCTACGTGATGATGTAATAGAACTAATAATAATATCAGTGTGACATTATTATTGAAACATCTAAATCTAAGTAAAAAAAAACTGAAGAAATTTCTACGGATCAAACAACAATTGCTCCAATTAATTGTAAAATTCATCCGTAAGCAATTTACAATCCCAATTGTTCAAGCTAAGAATGAAGTAATTTTGAAAAAGAAATCAAAGAAATATATCTATTTCTGCTTTTCATATCACGGCAACAATTATATTCACATACTATATGAATTAGTTTATTGTCCGGAGCGTAGCGTAGGACATTTAATGGACGAGTAAGAGTTGCATTAATAGACAAAATATCAAAAACGTAATTATGCAAGGGATGTCTGTCCGATTTTTAGATAACGACACGTCACAATATTATACGCTCCGGACTTGCAATGGTTTTCCGCTTTAGCATTAATAGGTGCAGTTTAGTCTGGCAGTTAACCTCAGGTAAATTTCCCAGGAACAAATGTCCCTAACTACAAAAGCTATAAAATATTAAAGATTTTATGTAAAAACTAAAGGTTTGTCTGAAACCTCTTCAATAAGAAATTAAATACAATTCAAACAGAATCAAAGACAAAATCAAAATGAACAAATTTTTAATAATTCAAAAGAATGAATAATTAGTTAGTACAATTAATTTTCAAGTATAAGTAAAAATTTTTTTTACCAAAATGTCAAGATAAGAACTTTTGATTTTTTTACATGATATTTCATTTCCTTATATACATTAATTTTACTTAGAGAACCATCTAAGTTGCATACTAAGAAAAACAAATTAAAACATTTTTGAATAATGATGGCTTTAAAACAAATTAAAGAGACCTTTCCTGCATCATAATGTTTATCAAGCTATTAATAACGAAAAAATATAAATAATTTTAAATGCTTATATTTAAATGCTGAATTTCCATTTATTGATCGCATGGATTCTGAGAATATACTTAGCAATGAGTTTTTTTTAACGACTAACAGAGACTTCTCTTTATGAATTCATAAATGATAACTACATTGTAAATATAAATCTACTACTCGATCCACCCGCCACCTGAAAGGAAATCCATCAAAGAAAGTGTCGTAACGCCACTGCCGTCTAAAATGATATTATTTGCTTTGCTCTCTTGATTATGCGCTAACATGTCCATCTTTTATTTAACTCTTTAATATTTATCCTGAATATCCATTAAGTGTTCATTAATTGTTTATTAAAATCGAGTAATACAATAGCTATCCAACCTGTGTTCAAGATACTCATTTTTTTTAAATTTCACACATATAATTGATAAATAAATGTTAAATACATAAAAAATAGAACACTTCATAGATGATATTTTTCAGATAATTCTTATTTTATTTTTCAGTTGGAAAAATTTGAAAAGCGGAAAGTTTTTATTTGCTTTTAATGTTTGTCAAGGTAATCATTAATCACTTTGTTGTCACAATGAAGAGGTTGTACCTTAGAATGTTATATTCCGTTCATATGTCCCAAAAAGTAAAAAGCTCGATTTATTTTTTTAGATTATCAATTGCAAATTTCTGTATCACACACATCAATTATAAAAAAAAAATTCATCACATCATACCCAAAAATTAATTTGAAAAAATGTCAAAAAATGAAGGTCAAAAGAGAAGTATTCTTACTTCAACTCTGGCTGGTACCGGAGCTGGGTAAATAAGTTCCTGTTTTCTTTTATCATCATTTACAAAATTTATAAAATTTAAAACTACATATATTCATATTAAAATATAGATTTGTCGAAGTTCTGATTATGCAGGTTTGTGATTATCTGTTGATATTCTTTTCTGCTTGCTTTTCTAAATTTATTGTCATTCTTCTTTTTAAAAAAAAAAATATATAGCCTACTGATGTGTTAAAAACAAGGTATTCTATTATACTGTTTTTCGTGAAAATATTACAAGACACAACATTCATATAAGTTCATTTATCCGGCTTTTTTTAAAAAAAAAATTTGATCATCTAAAGATATCAGGTAATTTAAATTCATAAATTTTGTATTTTTAATTATTATTAATATTACAATATTTCAATCATTTGTTTTTTATTATCAAAGTCAATTCGGGTTTCTTCAAATTATCAAGATTTTGGCATAATAAAATCATTTAGAAAAATTATCAGTCAAGAAGGATTATTTGGTAAGTCTTTTGGAAACTCTAAATTCTAAATTTATTTTTTTTAGCATAATAATATTAAAAATGTTATTTTTATATAGCTTTGTATAGAGGAACTTTGCCTGTCATGTGTATTGTCACTCCGAGGTTGAAAACAAAATAATAGAATAATAGAAATTTTAATATTTGAAGTTAATCTTATATCATATTTTTTTTTCTTATATTTATTATTTTTATTATATTACTTATAAATGAAGAGTATCATTACAATACACAGGATTAGCAATGTTCAAACCTTTATTTGATCAAATTGAGGGAGTATTAATACCTCCTGGAAGGTTAGTTATTTATGATACATCTAAATATTAAAACTAAAATTATAATGTTATATAAATATTTTTTTTTATCAAGTTCATCTGCATTCACAGGAGTAAGTCATATATATTTCTTCTAATATATTTATATACATTTATAAATGTTTAATTGTTTAATTAATTAATAATTATTTCAGATTTGTACAGGAATAATGCAAGCAACAACTTTGGTAACACCTTTAGAGTTAGTTAAGATAAGGCAACAAACAGATTTGAACAAGCAGAAATATTCAGGAATGATATCAACTATTGTATCAATTGTAAAAGAAGAAGGGTAATTATTAATTGTTTGATTTTAATAAATTTTTGATTAAAAATTATTTGTTTCTTCAAATTAATTTATTAATTTTCATTTATAGATTATTAGCACTTTATAATGGACTTTTACCAACAATTTTTAGACAATCTTGGGGATTGGCTGTTAAAGTACCTATACTTTTTTTTTTATTATTTATATTATCTTTATTAAAATTTTAATTAATAATGATAATATTATTGTTGTTGTTGTTGAATAATAAAATTCAATAGTTTACAGGTTATAATACATTCAAAGATCTATTTTCAGTTGCAAATAATAATCAACCCTTATCACCATGGCAACATGCAATATCAGGATTTTCCGCAAACATTTTAGTGGGAATATTAAATTCACCACCTGATGTAGTAAAAACAAGAATGCAAGATCAGAATGTTGGATATAAAAGTAGTTGGGAATGTGCAAAGATTATGTTAAAAAATGAAGGAACAAAATCATTCTTTAAAGGTGCTACTTTAAGATGTATTAGAATTGCACCTGGAGGTGCTATACAATTTTCTACTTATGAATATTTAAATAAGATGATTAGTGAATCTATTAAAGTTTGAAATACTTTAATAAATATTTAAATACTTTAAGAAAAAAAATATTTATAGAAAAAAAAACACTTAAGACGGGTAATAATTTTTATGGGGAATAAGTATAATAATGAAAGAAATATATTTAAAATATAACTTAACGATTTTAAATTTAACTCTTTTGTATATTTCATATATATAAATATCAAAGCATATACAATAGATTCTTAAATTAATAAAATAAGTTAAAAATAAATAAATTTAAATATAGTTGTAATGTAAAATTATTAAAAGAAACACCTATTTTATTATAATAAACATTGAGAATAATTTATTTATACAATATATCTAATAATAAATTCTGTTTACATTTAATAAAATATAAAAATACTAATTTTGAAAATAATTAGAAAAGAAAATCAAACAATAAAAAGTATTTCCAAATTTTAGAACGTGATTATTAAGAACAAAGACATTTAAAAAAGGAATAAATAGGAATAGGCAAATCAAGTCTTAGCACAACAAACACTACTATTTAAAGAAGGAATCAGCAAAGATAAAAAGGACAAATTCAATAAAGGAAAACAATTTAGAGTAAATTTTCATTCTAATTTTAAATTCATTTGTAAATTTTTAAAGCTATTCATGAAATTGTAATGATGAAATCTGTTTATGGATCCGAAAAAAATTTTAGGCCCTTTGAAATTATATATCACCCAAAATTTCAAGTAGACCAATTTTTTTTATTTATTTCGCATTGGAATATTATTTATTTTTAAAGATTAAAATTTTGAGAGAGAAAAAAAAGAAAATTCTTTTAAATTCTTTTTCATTGACAGAAATGATAATAATAAGAAATTTTTTTTTCGGAAATTCACAAGCCATTGACATTGCAGGATCCTTAGGATGGAATTAAAGCCACCAATCATAAATTTATAACGGAATCTTTAAAGAATTCATTTAATTCATTTGCACTTCATCCAATTTATTTTTTATCGGATTAATTCAGGATGATCATGTAAATATTTTTCTTTAGTACATATGACAAATTTAGTAAAATCAACTCATAGCCTCACTTCATAATCTAACAATATATTCACCACCATTTCGTTTAACTCTACTTTCTTTATATGCTACATATTATTATCCACATTTATTATTATCAACCTTTTTAGTCAAGGCTTTAAATTTAAAATTTTACATTTAAAAATGTTTCAGGAAATATAAAGTAATCAAAAAGATAAAAAATTTCTATTTCCAATTATTAAGAACCCTTAAATTTATTATATGAGATTGTAACTAATAATTTAAAACGCCATTCCTTTCTCGCTTAATTGTAATAAACTATCCGACTAATCATCTGACCATACTAAACATAATAATACACAATGAAGATTCTTTTCATACCTTCTATTATTGAAACGCGATATTTATCGCCCTTCCCTTATCTCTCTTGTCTCTATCCACGAGAATCTTTGATTTATAATAACAAAATTTGGCAGTAGGTGACAAGTCATTGATCGCGGTTAAAAAGATCTTTTTTGATATTTTGACATTTTGACATGGTAGCATATTTTCCATAACCTTAATAACATGCGAAAAGGAGAATCTTAACAATATGAACCTGTGAGATTTATTAACTTTACTGGATCAAGCTATAAATAAAATATTATATATAAGAGTTATCATATAAAATATCATATAAATTATTTTATATAAAAATATTAATAATATTATAATTTCGGGAACCAATAAAAGTCACATCACGTCCATGTAAGCGAATGCAATAATTCTGATTCAATTACGCGTCAAATTATTAATATTAGATGCTTGAATAATTATAATAATTATAAAAAATTTGGATGTTCCTAAAGTTAATTACCTTTTTGCTTTTTTGTCAAGAATTAAATCCAAATTTGAGTTCATTTTTATCTTTTCGTCATTATTGTTTCAAAAATTTTATTTGGTTTCATCATCCATATTTGTAATGAAATTGAAATTTTTTTGAATGGTTATCCTTTATAATCTAATTGATTGAACACCTTAAAAACGAGTTTTAATGTTTTTAAATTTTATCAAAAGATATTAATTTTTTTCGTAATGAAATAAACAAAAAAATAAATTAATTATTATTATAAAAATATAGAAATTTCTTAATTTTTCAAGTTCTTTAAATAATCATTCCCTTCACATTATTTCACATAATTCGATATCCATTTTCTTCACTTTAACCTATAAATCATCTTTTTTTTTTTAACGAATATAATCTTTATCACTCCTTTTTTTTTGAAAAAAAAAAAAAATACCCCGACCGAAACCTTTATGTATATATTTATTAAAAATGGGTGGTTATGTTTCAAAAAATTTCCAAGGCAAAATTGAAATGAAAAAAAAATCTTCATCTTCCAAATCTTCCAAGAGACAAATTAATTGTCAAACTTTTTTGGGCAAAAATAAATTTTCNTTGTAATGAAATTGAAATTTTTTTGAATGGTTATCCTTTATAATCTAATTGATTGAACACCTTAAAAACGAGTTTTAATGTTTTTAAATTTTATCAAAAGATATTAATTTTTTTCGTAATGAAATAAACAAAAAAATAAATTAATTATTATTATAAAAATATAGAAATTTCTTAATTTTTCAAGTTCTTTAAATAATCATTCCCTTCACATTATTTCACATAATTCGATATCCATTTTCTTCACTTTAACCTATAAATCATCTTTTTTTTTTTAACGAATATAATCTTTATCACTCCTTTTTTTTTGAAAAAAAAAAAAAATACCCCGACCGAAACCTTTATGTATATATTTATTAAAAATGGGTGGTTATGTTTCAAAAAATTTCCAAGGCAAAATTGAAATGAAAAAAAAATCTTCATCTTCCAAATCTTCCAAGAGACAAATTAATTGTCAAACTTTTTTGGGCAAAAATAAATTTTCACGAAATGAAACCAAAAATGAGAATGAAAGAGTAAAAAAAATTTGTCAAGATATCGAGAATGAAGACATAGACCGCACCCATCTCATACATTTTTACTTTAGATTTGTGTGGAATAGTAATTTCCAAAGGTAGATAAATACATTTTTGATAAAATTTATAAATTTCAACCAAATTTTCTTTATTATTAGTAAATAATGAATATCACATATATATATATATGATAGTCCAATCGAAAAACTTCTTCAGAATGGAGCTTTAATCTTGGATGTAGGGTATGAACAATTTATATTGTCACATTTATCATATTGGTTATATTTGTGATGTGATATATATATCTAATTCCTTCGTTCTTTTTTAGATGTGGACCTGGGACGTTTTGTACGGATCTTGCGACAACCTACACAAGAAGCACTTTTATTGGATTAGATTGGAATCCTATATTTCCTACACATATAAAACCTCCAAACGTCTTATTTTATAAACATAATCTCTTTGAAGGAATTCCATTTGCTGAAAAAAAATTCGATTTTATTCATATACGTTTCATGAAACATTGTTTCAATGAAATAGATTGGGAACAAAAGATTTTACCCGAATTATTTCGTGTACTCAAACCTGGAGGTTGGATAGAGGCATGTATATTAAAATATTAGAATTATACTATACTTTACGTTACGTTCAGTATAATTTAAATAATTTATTGTAAACAACAGTTCATGGAATTTAACGAATATATTTATAATATTGGAACAACTACTTCCTTGGTTTTAGAAAAATGTAAGTCCCCAATTAATTATATAATTCTTAATTCCCTAATATATATAATTTTTAATAAATTTTATTTTTTATTTTTTCATAACAAGTTCTTGAAAAAAATAATTTTGATCATTTTAACATAAGTCGTCAAAAATTTCAAGATATAATACAAATTTATGAATCACAATTGGCGTCAATAACAATTGAAGAGAAGATCAATACTTGGTATCCAGTCCAACCGCTTAATCGTCAATTTACCGTTGATCTTGGTATGCTTCCTGCCTTGTGTTAGGTATATTTACCAAAATTATAATCTTTTATTTAATTATTTTCATTTTAATAATAGCCACAGAGTTACTTGGATCTTTGAAAACTAGAATGACTCGTATTATGACAATGGATAATGCTGAATTCGAGATATTAATAAATAAGATAATAACTGAACTTAAAGAAAATAATTCTTATAGCAAAACTTATCGTATTTTTGCACAAAAAAACTTATCATAAAAAAACAAATAATAATAATAATAACTCCAACAATAATAGTTCATTTTGCTTGTTTCTTTGGAATTCGAGATTCCTTATGAAAAAAGATCGAGATTTTAACAGATTTAATACAATTAATGTCATAAAAGGATTAACATAAAAGTAATAACAAGAATTTATAACAATTGTAATTATAATATAACATAAAAGTAAATAACTGGAATTAATAACATTAACAAAATGCATAACAATTGTAATAAATTATACTTTTATTAATTTTTCTTTTATTAATTTTTCTTTTTAAAAAATAAATTGAATAAATTCACATAGCAAATTCTTTTTTTTTTCTTTATTTACAATCTTTCTTTCAAGGTTTGTACAACTTCTTGTGGTGGTAACAATCACTCTAAAAGTAGTAACAAATTATAGGTCTAGAGATTGAATACCATTCATTCATCATTCATCAAGGAATACACAAATAACCCAAATTAGATCAAAAATTTACTTATCTCAACTCAATGGTAATCCAATCCAAACATCATATAATTTAACATTTATAAGGCCCGATGGCTTAACATGCCTTCTAGAAAGTAAGTTCGTTCTAAAAAAAAATGCTATATTATTATTTTATAAAACAATACTAATTTTTTATTTATTTATTTGATATCTTTTCTCTTTCTTCAAGAGAATTTTCTGTAAATCTCGGAATATATTTTTAAATAAGACAAAAGTTTTATAGCGATAGATTTTTTATATAATAAAATAAAATTAATCTTAGATAATGAAATATTTTGTATTTTTATTTATTTATTTTTTTGGTGTGATGTGTAAATGAGGTGATTTTATGTTTATAATATTCTTTGTTTATATTTACAATATTCTTTATTTTATTATTTTTTTAGGAAATCCTTAAATGATGTTACAGAAATGATGTTACAGAAATATTGTAATACAGTAATACAGTTTTAAGTTAAACTTAAACAATGGGCCATAACATGCATGCCACAGGGTTCAATGTTACACGGAATGAGAAAAAATAAATAATGAACTGGTAATAATCCAAGAATTTTTTTTTCAGTAAATAAATTTCAGGTCTATATTTTCGTTATTATCTCATTAGTATTTTATATTGTTTACACTATTTTATTCATCTTCTTTTTCTAACATGACATTCCTACTATTCCTACTATCACTACCATTTTCTTCTGACGTTTCGGTGGTGGTTGTTATCGATCTATCTGATGAATGATCAATTACTGTTGAATTATCTGATAAATGATCAATTACTGTCATATGCTCTTGTGAAAAATCATAAGAAGATACTGGTGTGACATAATAACATGGCAAAAATATTGCCGCTTTTTTACTGGTTCCAAAAATTGACCATAATAATATTCCTCTGCAACAAGATAAAAAAAGAAATAATAATAATTTTAATTTAATTAATTTAAATATTACGGTAATTGCCATTATTAAATAAATTATTAAAAATTAAAATACGTACAACAGTGGCCCAGAAAAAGTAAAACCCCATGACCATATATCCGAATTATGGCCTAATTCCATGACTTGAAAAATGACGGAAAATAATAGTAGATTAATGTAGAAAAAACTAAAGATAAACAATCTCAATGCATGTCCAAGTTTTATGACTCTGGTTCTATTCTGACGAAGATTAAAGTCTTTCCATCTTTTGAATAAAATTACACCGGAATGACCTAAAATAAATGCAGATAATATATGATTAATAAATGTAAGAACTTTTTTTTTTAATAAAAATAATGATTAAAAAAATTACTCACTTGACATAGCGATCGTAAATAATAAAGTAAAAATTATAATTATTAAAAGCATAGAATATGCTCTTTTATTAATTACGCATAAATATGATTCGACTTTGGTACCAAAATTTTCTTCATTTCTTGATGCGGTTATTAAGCAAACTGCATGAATAATCGCTGACAACCAAATAAAACTTGAAATATAACGAGAACATTTCTTTTCAATGNGCAACAAGATAAAAAAAGAAATAATAATAATTTTAATTTAATTAATTTAAATATTACGGTAATTGCCATTATTAAATAAATTATTAAAAATTAAAATACGTACAACAGTGGCCCAGAAAAAGTAAAACCCCATGACCATATATCCGAATTATGGCCTAATTCCATGACTTGAAAAATGACGGAAAATAATAGTAGATTAATGTAGAAAAAACTAAAGATAAACAATCTCAATGCATGTCCAAGTTTTATGACTCTGGTTCTATTCTGACGAAGATTAAAGTCTTTCCATCTTTTGAATAAAATTACACCGGAATGACCTAAAATAAATGCAGATAATATATGATTAATAAATGTAAGAACTTTTTTTTTTAATAAAAATAATGATTAAAAAAATTACTCACTTGACATAGCGATCGTAAATAATAAAGTAAAAATTATAATTATTAAAAGCATAGAATATGCTCTTTTATTAATTACGCATAAATATGATTCGACTTTGGTACCAAAATTTTCTTCATTTCTTGATGCGGTTATTAAGCAAACTGCATGAATAATCGCTGACAACCAAATAAAACTTGAAATATAACGAGAACATTTCTTTTCAATGTTTGCATCTTTTTTGACTAAAGCATACCAAAGATAAAATGACAATGCAAACGGAAATGTTTTCATAGGATGAACCAAAAATTGATTGATCTTTTGAGATGCTATACATATTGGAGGGATGAAGCCTTGAGAACCTAAGTTTTCACCATATATTGTAACGGGTAAGAGACTATTTATATTATACAAAAATACTGATACATATAATTGCAAGAGAGTCCACTTCGGAAAATGATGTTTTGAAGTAAAAATCGAATAGATTAATGAACCCAAAAGACATAAACTTATTACTTGAACAGATATGTAAATAATAATCACTGAATTGTAAAAAGTCATTATTATTATAATCCTTTTTTTTTCTTTTTTCACTACCTTGTTATATATGTGTGTGTATATATAGATATATTTATTTATGAATTAAGATAATTTGGAATAAAATGTATTATATAACAAAGGATAGGAAACGAAAAAAAAAAAAAAAAAAACCGAATAGGCAGAACTTTGTCAACCTAGTAAATGTTATCTTTGCCTCACCAAAATAATATCAAATGTATTATCTTTTATTCCTAGGAACGACTAATAAACTAAATCTTCGTTATTTATGTATTAAAAATAATAAATAGTTACAAATAATTACGTTTTTTCTAATAATAAAATTTCAGTTTATTATATTGACTAATCAACAAAAAAAATCAAGAGAAAAAATCAAAAAAAATAAATAAATATTCTTTGTTTCGTACCAGTAACACTAATAAAAGTTTCTCTTGCTAATAATGAATTGGAAATTGGAAAATCTTTTACTTAAATATTTTAAATGTCAACCAATAGACCAATTGATAGTAATTCCCTTTTATGCGTTTTTTTTTTACTCGAAAATAAAATGGCAAATTCATCCCAGAACCATGGTTTGGGCTCGCAATTGTACTAACGACGTACTACTAACTAAAGTTTGTTTATTTAGGGAGTCTAGTCTATTTTAAGGACTCGAAAACAAGTCTAAATAAACTCTAATTTAAACCAATTAATTAATACCCTAAATAAAGCTATAACTTTAATAACGCACTAATCTTATTTAGAAATGAAATTCTTAGAATAATGACAATAAAAAACTAGTTTGATAGTTATTGATAAATATATTTTAATTCAAATTTTTAAACAAAATCCTAATAATAACAAAAAAAAAAAAA
>PQFF01000259.1:34715-64531 GCA_003547095.1 Diversispora epigaea | reverse complement strand
TTATTAATAAATATATTTTAATTCAAATTTTTAAACAAAATCCTAATAATAACAAAAAAAAAAAAAGAAGAGTTGGTTATTCAGAGATTTTTTAAATTATTTTTCTATTAATTTGAGGTAAATAAAAAAAAAAAGTACGTAAAAATAGAAATTCTATAAAATAGAAATTCTATAAAATAAAAATAAATAGCAAATACAATAAAATATTAATAAATAGCAATACAAAGAAAGTCTATAAAATAATAAATTACATTATTTTATTTATTTAATTAATTAATTAATAGGATGTTAGATGAATCTTTGATACTTCTCTTAACGAAGAATTCACGTTTTAAACTATACATAATATCATAACTTTACCACAATTCTAAATTTAGGGTAGAAAATTATAAATTGATTAAATATAATTATCAAATAAAGATGTTTAAATATAGATTATTAAATATATAATAAAACAGAAATATATAATAAAATAGAAATATATAATAAAATAGAAATATAATAGAAATATATAATAAAATAGAAATATAATAGAAATATATATAATAAATTAGAAATATATAATAAAATAGAAATATATAATAAATTAAAAATATATAATAAAATAGAAATATATAATAAAATAGAAATATATAATAAAACAGAAATATATAATAAATTAGAAATATATAATAAATTAGAAATATATAATAAATTAGAAATATATAATATATATATAATAAAATCAAACAAAACGAAAAACTACAGTTTATTAAGCATAATATTCAGGAAGTGCATCGTCATACTGATCACGATCAAATCTAGTATCATAAGATAATTCTTGTGCATTCTTCTGAATTTTAGGGTTTGGTTTTATATTATTTTTATCCATGTAATGAATGAATTGATCGGGAATCTCTTCAAGAACAGCTTTTGGTAAATAATATCTTGCAGTTTCCGTCTGGAAGTCTCTCATCGCAACGAATTGCACAATATCTCTTCCTACTACCGTCTTACCATCGAAGGATTTTTGCTATTAAAAATTAATGATATGATATTAATGAGATTAATTAAATATTTGAAATAATATTAATAATAACATCATAATATAATATTAAAAAATACTTACACTTACTTTTAATGGGTTATCATCGGCATCAAGAATATTCATATTAGCGAAATCAGCATTTCCAACTCCAACAATGATTATAGATAAAGGAAGAGAAGTAGCGCTGATTATTGCTTTCACAGTAGAATCCATATCTATATATAAATAAATATGGTGTTAAAAGATAATAATAATAATAATAGTAATAATAATAATAGTAATGATAATAATAATAATAATAATAATAATAATAATAATAATAATAATAATAATAATAATAATAATAATAATAATAATAATAATAATAATAATAATAATAATAATAATAATAATTTAAAAATACCTGTTATTACACCATCTATGGAGAGAAGATAAATAAATAAATAATAAAGCAAATGTAAGTAATCTCATCAAATATTTATATTTTAATAGTTCCATTCATTTTTTATCCTCAATATTACCTGTGATAATCAGCAATATGTAATAAGATTTAAGGTTACCAGATCTCAATTCTTGTTTAATTTTATCTGCTGTTTGTTTTATAATCTATCATGAAAATAAACAATAGAAAAATAATAATTAATTTATAATAATTTTAATAATTTATAATAAAATATTTAAATATAAACATTTACTGGTGAGAAATTTGTAGGTCCATATAATTCCAATGAATCAAAAGTTCTAGAATAAGCTTCTAGTATTCCGTCAACTCCTTGAACTTCGGGCTATATTAAATAAATAAAAATTTTTTCATTAATATATAAATAAATTGGAATGGTTGAAAATATTTAAAACACAATATCAATTTAAATTATTTACTCTTGTTAAATTGTTATTCAATGGATGAATATGAGATAATACTCCATTAAATTTTCCACCAAATCCGTAGACCTAAAAAAAAAAAATTAATAAATAATTCAATATAATTCGGAATTAATAAAATTACAAAGAAAATAAAGAAGAAAATAATACACACTGGAAACATTCTATCATGATCATAAGCTTCTAATCTATAAATAAATAAAAATTCATTTCAATGGACGATATAATTTTTTTTTTAGAAAGTAGAATTAATAAATTATTTACATAGTTCCAACACTTCGAATCGCACTTTGATATTCATTATCCTTCGAGCCACCAGTATAATGAAGACTAGTTTTTGATCTCGGATCACCATTTGAACCAGTGAAATCAATGGCTACCACTAAATTTATTTGAGTACCTCCAGCAATATAATCCAAGAATGAAGGAGGTTCTGTAACTAATCCTTTGACAACTTGAAGATATGGATCCTTCCCAAGTTTTCCTGCTTTTTCGGGACGAAGTACGAATTTACGTTCTCCTGATATAACTTCTCGAAGTGTAAACTCAGTCTCGCAAAGAGCTGGAGGTACTGAAAATAAAGAATTACTATTTATTTAATGAAAGAATCATTTTAAATTTTGATATCCAATATTTTTTTTTTTAAATAAATACCATTCTTCTTGCGTTGTTTAATTTGAGCTTTTATTGTTCTATCTTGGTCACCATTACATAATGTAGTTTCCTTGACTTGTAAATGCATTAAATAATTTTTTTTTTTAAATTCAAATAAATTTTAAATAAGAAAAACAAAATAACTCCATTTTTATTATTTCCCAACATACTAGAAAATTCATCCCATTCAGGACTTGCCGAAACAATCTCTTTTGTTTCATAGACTGGAGAAAATGTAGTATCCTCATTTACTCGATTAAGCACCAAAAATAAATTAGGCTTCGACTTAAATATTCCCTGGATGAATATTTATAATAATAATGAATTACTTTAGAATTATGTCTAATTATATATTACATATAACAATAGATTTTACCTTATCTATCACATTGTGAGCAAGAAATTTCAATCTAGTAAAATATCAAAATATCAATTTAGATTTATTAATTTATCAAATTATATACTAAATATATTAAATATATTATATACTTTGCAACCCTTTTTGAATCGCTAACTTCTTCGGCCGATATAATTATTTCACCGCGAGGTTTTCTTCCATGTTTTGCTGATATTAATTTGCCTTTCATAATTCTTCCAACACTACCAACTTAATTTTTTTTTTTTTTTTGAATATAAAAAAAAATTTATTTTTTATGTAAATTTTTATCATTAATTTTTTACCTATTGACCCTAAATCACAATCAAATTGTCCAACAAACTCCTGAACTCTCCAATCCGGATTCGATGGTTTGTCGACATCAACGACTATAAATCTATTTGAAGAATTTATCAAATTCATACCAATCATTTTAAAAATTGACATTTTTATAATTAAGAGGATTATAATAATAATTGATAAAATAAATAATAATTAAAAACCTGCCTAAGTTGTTGTAATTCCTCAAAGAGAAACTCAATTAAAATACTTTTTACAAAATTTGGATTTAAATCATTAACAATAACTTCAGTTTTATGTAGTGTTGATTTCCATTTCAATGTTTTCTGATCCTTAATTAATAATATAACCTGAGGATCACTTTTCGATAGATAATCTATATCTACCAATTTTCGACATGAAATTTTTAATTCCACTTGAGAGTGTGCATATTGAGGATGTAATCCTCGCATTTTTTTTTATTTATTCAAAGAAAATTCTAAGTGTCTCAAAAAAGATGTTCAATTATTAATTTAAGAGAAAAAATAGCCCAATTTAGGGGAAGAAATAAAATACAGATTGAATTTTGGATTTTTAAATATAAAATTATTAAAATGAAAATTGTCAATTTTTTTTAATGTTTTACAAATTGTTTGGAATGTGATATCTGACATACATAATCTGTGTAAATGGTTAAATGGAATTCAAGTTTTAAGAAAGCATTTTAGTAATTACCGTAAAATTCCGTATAACTAAAAACGTGCATGTATTCGTACCCAGATAACATTTATGTAGATTATATCAGTTTTTAATTTTATTAATTTAAAGAATGAACTTTTTTTGTCGTTACAATGTATTCCCTTTTTTTTTTGTTAATACCTGTCGCCAAGTGTTGTACATTTTACATGTCCTCGGTTTTTTTTTTGCAGTGTTTTCCTTATTTATCTTTATAACCAAAAATGTTCATAATTTTCATAATTTTCATAATTTAAATATAGGGTCAATAGGTCATATGGTCATAATCAGAGGCAAACATTGGTCCCATGTCCGCGTCCACGCTGTCCAGTACTCTTAACCAACTTATAAATATATCCAAGAATTGATTTTAAACGACTTTAATTAATGACTCAAAATAGGTTTCAATAATAAATTTGTCATTTACGTTTTAAAATAAGTAAATTAATTATTTGATTTAATAAATCCATCAGTATCTCTTCAGAGTGTGCTTTTATTAGAATCGTCCAAAGATTATTGTTAAATTAATTAAAGCTTTTTATTGGACATGATAAGAAAATTATTCTTAAATGACAATTTTTATTTGGCTAGCGATACAAAAGCAGTTTATTTGGTTTGCGTTACAACAAATTTTCTGTTCATATTATCAAGTTTTTTTTTTAAAAAAAAAAACATTATATAATCTAATATTTTGGTTCTTTAAATTTCTTTAAATGCAAACTACTCAATATCACACTAACACTACTTATCACCATTGCTAAACTAGCTAATTCAGGTCTTAATCCGTATTTAAATAAAGGAAAGAATATACCAGCTGCTATTGGTATAGACAAAGTATTATAAATATAAGCCCACATAAAATTTAATCTAATTCTCCATATTATTGCTTTTGCTAAATAAATCAATGCAATCAAAGAAGTAAGTGTCGATCTAGTTAGAATTATAGATGCGGTTTCTATTGCAACATCGGTTGCGTTTGCAATTGAAATTGGTAAATCTGCTTGCGCTAATGCTGGCGAATCATTTATACCATCTCCTACCATCCCCACTATTGGTCTTTGTGTATTACGATTTCGAGAAAATGATTTCAAAAAATTATGACGATTTGAATTATCAATGTATCCTTTTCGTTGTAACCATTTGATTTTTTCCGCTTTCATTTCTGGAGTAACTTCTGCAAGAATATTTTCAATGCCAAGTTTTTTACCAATAACTTTTGCTGTAATTGGATGATCTCCCGTTATCATCCAAACTTCTATGCCAAGTGATTTTAATGTTTCCACGGTTTTTGAAGCATCCGGTCTTGGTATATCGGAAATTCCCAATTGTACTAATATGTATCCTGATTCTTTTTGTTCATCATTATTATCATTATTGGATTTTATCGAAAGACCAACAAGGACTATAGAATATCCCAAATTTTGCCATTCCTGAAGTGAGTTTTTTGCATGTTGTTTTGTTACATGAAAGGGATATGTACATCCGTTTTCTTTTAACCATCGTTCATTGCCTATAAAGACATTGTAAGACAAATTATCGTTGTTGGCCTTGATAGGAAGTAAATTCTGTGATACGGAATCATGAATCGTTATAATAGCTTTAAGACCTTTTCCTGGAATCTCGATGACTGATTTCATAGTTATATTATTTTCTTTTTTTGATATATTCTCGTTTACATATTGAGTCACTGCTTTTGCCATGGGATGATCACTAGAAGATTCCACATGACCAATAATTTGCCAAAGTAATTCATGATAGGAGTTATATTCTTCATTATTTATTTCTGAAATTGGTTTTTCATTTAAAATTCTGGTATCTACAACATGTGGTTTTCCATAAGTTAAAGTACCAGTCTTGTCAAACGCAATGATACTTAATCGGGATGCCATCTCTATCGCTTCACCACCTCCTTTAATCAAAATACCATATCGAGCAGCTATTCCAGTACCAACCATGATAGCAGTAGGTGAAGCAAGACCCATAGCACAAGGACAAGCTATAACTAAAACACAAATAGCAAAAAAGAGAGAAAAAACTACATAATTTTCGTTTTCTGACAACCAATCAATTGGAATTTTACCCGCAGCACCTAATGAAATCCAGACAATAAAATCAATGATAGCTAACAAAATTACCGTAGGAACAAATATTTGAGCGATTTTATCAGCCAGAGCTTCAATCGGAGCTTTCTTGCTTGATTGAGCTTGTTGTACTAGATCAATTATTCGAAAAAGTGTTGTGTCTGAACCTACACGAGTAGTTTTAATCAAAATCATTGATGATAAATTTACTGTTGCAGTGATAACTTCGTCACCTTCGTATTTAGTCACGGGAATGGATTCTCCAGTTAACATGGATTCATCTAGAGTTGTTGTCCCACGATATATTTTTCCTATAAAATTTTATAAAAATATTATTTATAATTATTCAAAAAAATATATATATATTATTATTATTATTTCAACCGATAAAGAAAATCATATAATACTAACCATCACATGGGATTCGAGCACCAGGATTGACCTTCAGAATATCACCAACTAAAATTAAAAATAATTTCATAATTTGAATCAATGAAATGAATGATATGTTTAAAAGATAAAATTTTGGTTTATTAAATTATAAATACCTTGAACAAGTCCTAAATCAATATCTCGTTCTTCAATCACATTATGATCATCGTTGATAGTTATAAGGGTGGCCTTTTCTGGTTGCAATTCCATCAATTTTGTAATTGTTTCAAAAGTTTTACCTTTGGCTTTTGATTCTAACCATCTTCCAAGCCAAATAAAAGTAATGAGAAAAACGCTTGTTTCAAAAAATTGTTGACCTGCTGTATCTTTTTTTTCAACAATCGGTATTATAACATTAAGTAATGATCCAAAGTATGCTACAGTAGTTCCAACAGCAACAAGAGTATCCATGTTAGCTTGATGTGAATACCAAATAGATCGAATTCCTTTAACGTAAAAAGGATAACCCAATAAGAATTGTACAGGTGTAGAAAGAATGAAAAGTATTAATGTGGCCACTTCAAGACAGGGAATAATTTGATATTCAAATGTCATACGAATTTTATTTGTTTTGGGTAAAATTAACATAAATATCATGGAAATAATAAATGTTGGAATGGCGAAAAGCAAAGACCAAAGAAAACGTTTCTTCAGTTTTAATTGCTCTCTTTCAGCACGTTCATGTATATTATTTCCATCTTGATTAGAAAATTTATTTTTTATTAGTTGGGATTCGTATCCCAATTCATCTAGAGCCTTTGTTAAATCACGTGGTCCGATTTTATGATTGTCATGTTTTATGGTAGCTTCACTAGTAAGAAGGTTAACATGAATATGTTTTACACCAGTCAAAGGCCTGATGGCTTGTTCTATGGTGTTTATACATGATGCACACGAAATTCCTTCAATAGACAACATTGTAATCGTCACATTTTCAATTTGATTGGTGGTGGATGTTGTGTCACAATCTTTTACGCTAATAACGCTTTCCGTATTTTCCTCACGTACTTCATTTTGACTTTGTGATTTTTCTTCTTCAATATTTACGTCCTTCACCTTATATCCACTATCATTTATTGCTGTTTCAATTTGCTCTATGGAAACTTTTGACTTGTCGAATTCTAGAGAAGCATTGCTCATGAGTAGATTTATATGGATTGAATGTGTTAACACGCCCGGAATTTTTTTTAGAACTTGTTCAATAGAACGAACACAACTTGCACAACTTAAACCCGATAACGATAAATTTGCTTTTACTATTTGTGATTCTAACGAAAAATTTTCTGAAAATGTTTTCTCGCACATTTTTTTTTTTTAAAGAAAATCTTAAAAAGGTAAAGCAGATTTTATACGTTTATTTTGATTTAAATATTATAAATATTATATAAAAATAAAAATGACTGACTATTTATGACATAATGAGGTATTTTTGCTATAAATCAATGATATTTTAACTCTGCTCACTTAATGCTATTGGTGCAAATATAGCTCATTGNACGTACTTCATTTTGACTTTGTGATTTTTCTTCTTCAATATTTACGTCCTTCACCTTATATCCACTATCATTTATTGCTGTTTCAATTTGCTCTATGGAAACTTTTGACTTGTCGAATTCTAGAGAAGCATTGCTCATGAGTAGATTTATATGGATTGAATGTGTTAACACGCCCGGAATTTTTTTTAGAACTTGTTCAATAGAACGAACACAACTTGCACAACTTAAACCCGATAACGATAAATTTGCTTTTACTATTTGTGATTCTAACGAAAAATTTTCTGAAAATGTTTTCTCGCACATTTTTTTTTTTTAAAGAAAATCTTAAAAAGGTAAAGCAGATTTTATACGTTTATTTTGATTTAAATATTATAAATATTATATAAAAATAAAAATGACTGACTATTTATGACATAATGAGGTATTTTTGCTATAAATCAATGATATTTTAACTCTGCTCACTTAATGCTATTGGTGCAAATATAGCTCATTGTAATCCATCATCATTCTAAAGAAGAAAGACTTGAAATAAATTGTTCACGTTCATATTATTAAAGTTTATTTTATCAAATTAAACTTACCATCAAACCATTCATGTTTTAGTGCAACTTCAGCATTAATATTGTCTTTAACTGCTCTTCCAATCATTTCCTGAAATCTCCAAAATTTTTTACTGTAACCTTTAATATCATCTCCCCTTTCTTGTATTATTCTCCATATTTGCCAAACATCATAATTTGCTTTATATATTTTTCCTTTTTCAGCTTCCTTAGGCCACCGGTTCCATAACGTGATATCCAATATATCATTGACTCTCCTACCTAATTCCAAATCAATTAATAACCATTCACCAGCTTTATTATTATCTTCTTGTCTCATTATATTTCCCCAGTGAATATCTCGATGTGTCCATCCTACATTGTGCATATCTCGAAGTACTTCCAATATGGTCTTGAAACAATTCTTTAATTCATTTTCATTTCGGGGATAATAATTATATCCAACTGGATGAATCAATATTTTACACCCACCATCTTGTTTCATTATAGGTATTGAATAATTAAAATCATTGTCAACGCAATGCACCAAATTCTTAATGAATCGGGTATCTTGATAAATCTCACATAATACTTTATAATCGAAATAAAGATCCATAAAATTTTTTGATACAGTTTTCCTAACAAATTCGCCAAGATATTCTATTGTAATTTCACCATTTCTTTGAATTGATAAATATAATGGATTAATGGTTGAAGAAGGAAATGTTGTCATTTTCGTGAAATGATTCCATTGCCTTTTTATTGTTTTGAAAATTGAATAAATATTAAGAGTCGTCTTTATAATTCCCAGTCGATCCATTATGGAATCCAAATCAAATTCTTGAGATATTTGAATTAATGGTGTAAAAGTTTGATGAAAATTTGGTCGATATAAATAAAATCTTAATTTTGAACCTTTCGAAATGTAGGCGAAAGTATATGGTAAATTGGCATAATACATTGATCTCCAATGAATTTTAGACATTAATTGGTAGATCCCAATTTGCCAATCTGTATCTTCGGAAAGTTGTATTCCTTGAAATACAAGTAAAAGTTTATTAATCCAACACATCCAATCAGGACGAAGTGAATCCTCAGGAGATTCAGTTGAACAAGAAGTGATGGTGATGGTGGTTCGAGCAATATAAAGCCATTGAAATTTTTCGAATTGTTGAAAACTATTGAAAGTACCTTGAATAAGAGCGTCAATAATTAATGTATAATTTAGTAAAACGATATCTTGAGAATTATTTACACAAGGAAAGGTTAGAGCAGTGAGGAAAGGTAAAGATAAAGTTGGAGCAGTCATTAAGCAATTAGATTGATTAAAGCATTGTTCTTGAGCAATCAAGTAACAAAAAATTTCCGGATTTAAATTTTCATGGAGGTACATGGAAGGTATAGGAATTCGTAATGTTAAAGGACTGGCTAAATATCGACGGAGGTCATGAGAAGGAGGGATTATATCCAAATTTCTAACAAGTAAACAATGAAAACTTTTATCGGAATTAATTATTCTGCTTGGATGAAACTGCCTAAAATAATTATTTTTTGTATAATTATTTTTGTATAATATAATGATTTTTAAAAATTATTAATTCATTAAGATATTTTTTTAATAAATTACGTGAATGAGATTCTTTTCTTTTTGTCTACTATTTCCAAAAGCAAATTAGGATACAAATTATGACGCGTTAATAAATATAAATTATAATCAAAGAAATGACAATATATTAATAATATTTTTAATATAATTACCAACAGGATCACAATAAACATCTTCACAATATCGACCTAAGAAATAAATTAAGAAATAAATTAAGAAATAAATTAAGAAATAAATTAAGAAATAAATTAAAAAATAAATTAAGAAATAAATTAAAACTTAGATAACAAGATAAAAGGTAATGAAGAAAAAAATATAGAATGTACCGTTTAATCTAAACATCTCCCCTTCCAGTAATCCAATTATATATCCTTTAGGATTCTGGCATTCTTTAACGATCCTTAAAAAATCATTCCTGTCCATTTCCAAAAATTTATTACCATCAATTTGAGTTGTTTCAAATTTTCGCAATAAATCCTTTATAAATGGATCATTTTGACAATTTCTTTGTAAATTGAATATTGAATAAAGGTGAGCAACAAGTTGTTCAGGGGTCCAAGATTGAACTTGTTCTTTATCAAGAGTCGGAAATTCTTGAGATTTCCATTTTATAGAACGGTTATTATCTGAAGTGACGTAAGATTATATGATAAATATGATAAATACGTTTAGAGGTATAATATAAATTATTATTAATATTAAATTTATTTAACCTTTCTTTTTTGAGTTTTGAAGAAATTTTCGCATTTTTATTTAACAAAGGCAATGCTCAAAGAGTTAATATATATTTGCATAATTATGTATGTCTGACATAAAAATCAAATTTATGACCAAATATTGTTTAATATTCACTTTTCCCGACCCGATAGATTAATTGAAAGAAATACATGGGAAACTATTGACCTGAGATTCGGAAGAAGTTATTTAATTTCCAATCAGTCATCAATACCCATGTTTAAAGAAAATAAAGTTCAAATACTAATGCGAGATCCAAAGATAAATAAACAAGATACAGCCAACCTCCCCCCCCCAACGAATTTCTTTATGATGAAGGCCTGATTGACCCAGCCACTAGATTCGTTGTACGGAGTAGTGTTGTTAACGGTCCGACTTGAAGTGAAAGTCAAGCTGGACCGTATTGACTTGAACTAAAAATCAAACTGGGAAGGTCGTTACTATCGACTCCATCAACTTTCCATCAACTCCATAACCTCATTGGCTTGATCCACCAACTCCATTAACCCCATTGGCTTGACCCATCAACTCCATTAACCCCATTGGCTTGACCCATCAACTTAGAAGCCAAATCAAACCGACGACTTGAAATTCCGGTTCGGCCCGTCGGTCCGGTCGATCCAGCTTGGCTTGGCTCGGACTTAACTAGTACCGAGGGTTGACTATAGAAAGTTAGGATGAAAATGAGCAAAAAAAAAAGAAAGCGCCAAAGAGGCTTTATTACAATAATTTCTTTCAATTCTCTAAATGCAAAAAAAAATAGCATATTTATTTTTGCCTTCTGTTTAATAGTACATTGCACAATTTGGACTGAAAAGGCAGAGAAAATAGATTGGGTTACGACTTTCAAAGCATTACACTCAAGTGAAATAACAAATGATAACACAAATAAAGAGGATGTGTTAAAAAGAAGCTTTGCAATAAAACTCTTTAAAAAGATTTCAACATCAACCTCATACAAAATGTATTTTATGTGGAAGATACAAAGAAACTGATATACACGTGTTTCATGTAAAAAAAAATAATAACACAGATCAAACATATAATCCAAAAGGCCAGGGAAGCAATTATTGAAGGGATGGATAGTTTTAAGGAATATTTAAAAGACTATTGGAACGATGTGAAAAAGCAGTGTTATGAAAAATTGAAAGTAATATTACAATGAAGGGAAATATAATAAAATAGAAAAATATACGATACATAATTTTAGAAAATGGATTACTTAGAAAACAAATTTAATATTAATTATAAAATATCTGATCGGGTTTTGGCCATCAGTTCCTGAGCTCCCAGGAAACGATGAGTAGTGGTAAAATAGTCTTTTTTTAGTCATTTTCAATAAAATTATCTATATATGTAAAATTTACGCCTAATCTTTTAATAAAAGTTTATTGGAGTAAGACTCCGTTAAATTTTAAAAACTGCATAATTTGGACATAATGGTAACTATCTCGGTATATTTTACCCAGATGTATTATTATTTAAAAAAAAAAAAGAATTTAGGAATTTAGGAACACAAGCTTTTATCCCAAGAGATTACATTAAAAGAACTGATACTAAGAAAATGTGTCGTGAAAATCAAAAAAAATGCATATTTCTAAATTAGTTTTAACATTCTGCATTATAATGTAACCCCGAGCTCAACATACAATTCGAACATTCATAATAAACACCAATAACAATGTATTTTTAATCAGAAACGGTGGAACACGACGCAAATAAACATAAACTATTGTTATGAGTTTAAAGATTTGTTACGGCATTTTTAACAATTATTTGACTACCTAAATATTTAGACTTCAAGAACAAATTATCAAGTGTTATAATATTTTTTTGCGGTCGAATTTTTTTGCGTATTTATTTATTTATTTATTTTTTTTAAAGTTTCAATAAGGCCATGCACTTTTATTTAGTCACTAAATAAGAATACAATTAGTACATAAAATCTTGTTTGTCTTTTGGTTCCTTTTCTCAAAGTTTAAAATTGCATTTTATGCTTAAATTATTGAAAATTACATTTATCTTGAAATTTGTTTGTTCTTTTCTTACAATTTCTATAATTAGTCATGATATGCACAAATTGTACGTGTGATTAGTTGAAGGAACAAATAAAATATCAAATTTACATATAATTGTTTTTTATTTTATCTCGAGAGTAACGACAAATTTGCTTTCACAAATATTCACGCACGGATGGTAAAAAAAATGTTCAAGTAGATCCTTTCAAAAAAGCTCTAAATGACCGTAATATTATTTGCATATTTGACATCGATTGTTCATTCATATTACTGTTTTGGAAAAGAATTTCTTTCTGGGTTGGATAATAAATGAACAACCTAACATGGTTACAATTCTTGTACGCGGTTATCATACGATAAATAAATTATTACATAGCCACTTGACAAATTTTCAATTTGGTTTACTCTTCGAAGGGGAAGAACAATGCACAAGCTAAGCCATCAAATATTAGATGCATGATATCATCATTAATATTTTCTTATTTTAATTCTCTTGATTTGTTCCTATTGTTTCTAATGGTGTAACATCGAATTCATTGACATAACGCATACCACAAGCAAACACGTATCTTTGTAGTTCACATGTTTAAGGTAAATTAAATTTCACTCTCTATTTTGTTTGTTTGCTTCCAACAGAATGATTTATTCAAGAAAGATTCTAAAATTATTTCACAAAAAATTACTTTTAGAACATCGTTGTCTTCAATGGTATAATAAACTATAGAAATTGTGGGAAACGTGGAAAATGGTTTTGAAGAATTACTTACAAGGAAATTATAATGGAGTCAGCTGATCTTTGTACAAGATTAGTAGTAACACTTTTTATAGAAAAAATGGGGGTTGGTGTTTGAGCTGTTGTAATTGAACATTCTGCATATTTATTATATTTTTTATTTGATATCTTAATTCTATTTTCTAAATCCTATATTAATATAATGGTATTTTGATAGTTTTTTCATGAATGTAATCCTTTTTTTTTTCCTTTTTATAATCATAAAGTTATTTCAACAACTAGATTTTAATTTGTTGGTTATAAATTAAATGTTAATTATTTATTTTGTGGTAATGGGGAAGATTAACTTATTAACTGAAATCTTCATAAATTTCTAAATTTGCAATTTGGACACAGGAAAATCAAGATCAAAATTTCTTCAAGTTGTCAGAATAAATTTCAATTATTCACATGCGCTTCATAAAACTTTATATAAATTTATATCTTTTTTAAATTGTAAAAGGAAAGAATAGTTTACATACATAAAGAAGAATAGGTAAAAATAATTTTAATATCATTCATCGTCACTTTACAATACAATAATAATAATTTTTATTAAATAATGACAATAGTAGTAGTAGTAGTATACAGGTAAACAAGTATCGTGGATGATTTGTCAAAATTAGTCATTTTTTTGATAATACTACTGTTTATAGAAAAGTTCAATTTTGAACTAATTGTCTTGGCTTAATTTAACTGAAACAAGATCAAACAGGAATCACTTAAAAGGTTTTATTGAGCTCTAAAAAATAACGCAATATGAATTAATAAATTTTTTATTCTTTCGATTTTTATAGAGAGAAAAAATTATGTATACATAATTTCATCAGTCATTTTTTTATTTCAATCTATTACTGTAGAAACTTGTCCAATAAATAATATAGATATAGATATAGTGATCATTCTTATTTTGATGCTATTAAATATTCTGGAAACTGCACTCCTGAAACATCTGCATTTCTGAATTTACAATTTTCTCAATGATTATCTAAAAAAGTTTTCTTATTTTTTTTTCGGTAATTAATGAATATGACCAACTTGGCATCGAACGGCTGTGATTTAGATGATTTAAACCGTGAAATAAACTTCCCCGAGCTTTTTTTCTTATAATTTATATCGTAGATCGTTTCCTTTTTTCCCGAAAAGGAACAAATGGGAAAAATCTTTTTAGAATACTGCAAGATTGCAGAAATTCAGTTTTAATGAACCCAAAATAAGTTTATTATCGTTTCGGAGCCAAGACAAATTCATAACTTTATGCAAAAAGAAAGAAATCTGCAAATTGGCCTGCACTCTTACACAAATAACATGGACCTTTAGAGTTGACAATCTCCCAAGTAGACTAATAAAATGTTAAATTAAGACAAAGTTTTATAAAACAATTGAAACATTATATGTATCTAGATTACAATTTCATGCTTAATGTTCGGATAAATTGAGTGAACAATAGAAATAAAGTGTCATGATAGTTAACATTATTTCACTCGAAAATATTTATGATATTTGTGTTAATTTTAAATTTTCTTTTATTAAATGTGCTGTATAAAAGAAATAATCACACAAGATCGTGAAAAAAACGTGAGAAACAATTTATGCAAGCCAAAAAATATCAAGATGTAAAAATATATTTAACTTAAATTATTTATTGAACGAAAGAAATTTAGATCCAGTTGGTAATAATTAATGATTAAAAAATTATTTACACGAAGATTGTCCGACAGATGGATATAAACATAAATGTAAGATAAGGTGCAATTAAATAATTGATTAAACGTTTGATTGTTGGATTGATAAATGAAAGAATATAGTGAAGTGTAATGAAATAATATTAAATGCTAATGAATAATGTATATAATAAAAGATTAGATTCTTTGATAGTAATAATCGAAATAACCAAAATAATCCTCTTTTTTTTTTTTTTNTCGGATAAATTGAGTGAACAATAGAAATAAAGTGTCATGATAGTTAACATTATTTCACTCGAAAATATTTATGATATTTGTGTTAATTTTAAATTTTCTTTTATTAAATGTGCTGTATAAAAGAAATAATCACACAAGATCGTGAAAAAAACGTGAGAAACAATTTATGCAAGCCAAAAAATATCAAGATGTAAAAATATATTTAACTTAAATTATTTATTGAACGAAAGAAATTTAGATCCAGTTGGTAATAATTAATGATTAAAAAATTATTTACACGAAGATTGTCCGACAGATGGATATAAACATAAATGTAAGATAAGGTGCAATTAAATAATTGATTAAACGTTTGATTGTTGGATTGATAAATGAAAGAATATAGTGAAGTGTAATGAAATAATATTAAATGCTAATGAATAATGTATATAATAAAAGATTAGATTCTTTGATAGTAATAATCGAAATAACCAAAATAATCCTCTTTTTTTTTTTTTTCTTTTTTCACGTAATACCACACACACAATAACATGAAATAACTAGAATTAAAATAGTAAATGTTTTATGTGTAATCAATAAAGATGCATTTAAAATTTTTTACTTTACCAATATAAACGGCTTATTGTTTAAACATATTAAAACATATTGCATATTTTCTCTGGTAATTTATTAATCATTTTAATTCATTCCATTGGTTCTTATTATTATATATATATGTGGGATAAAAAAACCCAACATTTCAATTATATTTCCTTTGCTTTGTTATCCTTCAAACACAAGTTTAATTTTTTAATACCAAATAATCCATTAAAAGCATACATTTATTATTTGCCGTGACATATATAAATAATTTATTTATATATTTATTTAATTTAATTTGAATTTTTCGGCTTGGTTTTATTATTGTTGCTTAGCTTTAATATTTTTTTTTAATATTAACTTAGAATTATTTTATTTTATTTTATTTTATTATTCTCACCTATTTTGCGTTTTTCACTAAAAAAAAAAATTATAAATACACAGCCATTTCCCTTTTTATTCGTATTTATTTCATTTATCATTTATTCCCAACTGAAAAAAAAAACAAATAATTAATTCTGAATTATATCGTTATTTATTCTTTCTAAATATATATATTCAAGGGGAAAATCATCTTTAAATTTATTCTATTTATAGAAAGTATTTATTTTAAAGATAGTTTTATCGTGGTTATTCAAAAAACTTATTACATGTAATGTCTAATAATACTCAAAAAAAGATGAAACAAGAAGATAATAAACATGGTTTAATGTCAAAATTTAGAAAAAGTCTTCGCAAAAAAAAAGAAACCAAAGATGCTTATGACGAAAAATCTGTTTCGATAGTTCAAGAATCCCAGTCTGTCGTAAAAGAGAAGGCTGATAGTGATTATGCGAAAAGTATTGACAGTAACGGTAATAATCGTAATAGCATTTATAGCTTAAATCGTAACAGTGTGGCTCCTGATATTGAAAAATTATTTGATGAATTGGAAAAGGTAAAAAATGAAGCCGATAAGGTTAAAGAAGATTTAGAGAATCGTAATCAAACTTTAACCAATGAACTTGAGGCAAGCAGACAAATCATTGAAAAGTTTCAAAAAGGTGCTTCTGTACAACCAGATAATACAGAGGTTGACCAATTAAAGATTGAATTACAACAAAAAGATGTTATCGCTCAAGAATTGAATTCTCAATTGGCTACTATAAAAGATGAATTCGAAAAGTTCAAGAAAGAATCATCTGAAGTTGAACCTGAAGAACTGAACAAAAAAACCGTTCTTGTAGACAACAAACAAGAAATTATCAATTTAAAGTCAGAACTTGAACAACGTAACTCTACCATTCAACAACTTACCTCAGAATTGGCGGCCACAAAAAAAGATGATGAAAAAGTCCCCGTCAAACAAGAAAAAAATAATGATGCTCAAACCAAAATCGAACAACTTCAACTCGCTTTAAACGAAAGCAAAGCAGAAAACGCTAAACTATTGACAGAAATTGATCAAAAAGATAACCACATCGATCAACTTACTTCCGATCTTACGGCTAGTCAAAAAGAGAGTATGTTAACAAAAAAGATTGATCAATCCGAATATGAAAATCTCCAAAATTCTATAAAATCAATCTCCAATGAAAATATCGCATTTAAAGCCATCATTGAAGAGACACGGAATTCTCTTGATTCGAGTGTTGAAGAAAATGCTCATCTAACTACTAGTCTCGAGAAGTCACAAAGTTTACTTAAATTAAAAACAAAAGAATTAAACAATCTAACAAATCTCATGGAAAATAGCAAACGTTCTCTCAGCAAGAATTCAGATGAAATAGCGGATCTGAAAGATGATGTAAAGAAAGGAGAGAAAATTATTAATGAACTAAGGGCTGAACTGAAAGCAAGTAAAGTTGAAGCTGAAACCGCCAAAAAAGCTGTTACCGAGCAGCAACAACATTTTGATCAATCTACGAAAATTAAATTAGAAAAAATAGTTGCTGAAAAGGAAGAAATGAAGAAAGAAAACGAAATGATTGCAGCTGAACTTCAAAACGCAAAATCCGAAATTCACACCAAGAAATCTGAATTTGAATCTGCTCGAAAGGTTTTGCGACATGAACTTGAAGAAACCAACTTTGCCTTACAAGAACTCAAAGATCAACTTGAGAGTCGCAATCAAACCATACAAAACCAATTAGAAATGATCAAACTAACAGTACCGAAAGATCGCCACGATTCCGTTCAATCAGAACTTGAATCAACAAAGGCCGAACTTAATTCAATAAAAAATAAACACGTAAGTGTTTCAACATCTGATGAACTTCGAGAAGAACTATCATGTACAAAGGCTGAATTAAAAGCCACAAGAGACGCAAGTGAATGGGAAAAAAGCCGTAATGAACGCACAATATCAGAGTTGAGACATCAAATTGAAACCTTATCAACCTCACTGTCCTCACTACGTGTTAAAGGTTTGTTACCGCGAAAGAATATTGTTGCTATTTATTGTGAATAATTACTAATTATAAATTATGATTTTACAATAAATTATAATTTAATAGAAAAAGAATTTGAAAAATACAACGCACTCGAACAACAGTACACAAAATTACAACAACAAAATGAATCAACGGTGATGTATTTACAACAACAAAATGAATCAATGAAGATGCAATTGCAACAACAACAAAACGAAGCGAAGACGCAAGGTTTTAAAATTTTTGGTATTACAATTATGTAAAGTTTTTTTTATTCTGATTACTCACTAACCTCGTTTCTTTTATCTTATATAGCTCAAAAATTAAAAAAAGATAACGAAAGATTAAGAAATGAAAACTCCAAGTTAGAATCACAAAAAGCACGTGAACAAGCCGAAAAGGCTCAGAAATCACATAAATCCAAATCATCAAAAACATCTAAGATAATACCTATTGAATCTGGACCAATAGAAACTGTCATAGATCGCAATATAGATCAGACGACGTCTCCGAAACTTCAACCAACATCAACATCATATTCAGATAATGGTGTCGTTGAACCAACACAGACAACAAGAAGCGTAGAAGTAATACCTCAAGCCAATATTATGACACCAGAAGATCAACAAAATGTAGCAATTCCACGGCCCAAGAAAGAAGAGGGGGACGGCTGGATTACCGTTCAGAAACGAAGAAATGTTAAACAAAGGAACAGTATGGTAATGGCATAATATTGATTGTGTTGATTGTGAAAGGTGATTTGAAGATTTATCGCTCGTTGGCTTCGCAGACCATCTAACATTCCCCCCGATTTCTACCAACATTAGACCGTTACAAAAAATCAATCAAGCGTAATCTCCGGAAGAAGCTTGTTTCTTATTAAAACTATATTTTTCACTTTATTATTTATTTCACTTTATTATTTCTTCGATAAATCAGGCGGATTATATAGATTTAATATTTTGTTAGACTATTATAAAACTTATCATATTTTTTAATTTTTTAATTTTGGCATTTCCCAATGCACCGTAATTAATGAAAAAGAAACCTTTTAGAAATTCATTGTGTATAGTGTAAATATTATTATTAAATATATTCATCGTATATTTTATTATTAAGAATTAAACCTTTTTTTTACATTTTCTTTCTCCCATTATACCCATACATATAATTAATATGTTTGGGATTTTTTTTAGCATTTATTCATATTTTATCAAAACCGATTTTTTTTTAATATTTATTATCTGTAACCAGTATATTAGTCATTTTATTAATATTTATATTTTATTCATTCTATTATTTACATTTTCTACAAAATATATATATATATATTATTTTTTTACATTATATTTTTATAAATTAATCAGTTTAATTATTTTATTATAATTTTTTGTTTGGTAATGCACATTTACTTTAATATATTTGCATATAAATAAATAAAAAATTAATTTACAGTAAAAATAACATCTTAGAGATTTTATTTATTTAGAACTAGGAAATGGCAAGTCCGGAGCATATAATATTATGACATGTAATCGTTATCTAAAAATCGGACAGACATTTCTTGCATAATTACATTTTTGATATTTTGCCTATTGCTTGCATCAAAAATGCAACTTTGGTATCAACTTACTTGTCCATTAATTGTCCTACACTATGCTGCAGACTATACATGTCGTCAAAACTATTGAACACAATTAAAATTGAGAAAAATTAGAGTTGAGTCAAGGCAAATTTTGATTTTTATTAGTAATTGACACAATTAGTTGAGTCAGACGCAATTAAAAATTGAAATTTTAAGAGTTGAGTCAAGACCAAATTAGTTTTGACAACATGTATACTGCAAACAACAATTTGGTTCCTGCTTTAAAGAAGTCTTTGATAGAATCATGACCAAGAAAAACTATACTTTCAATGAAATATACTGTTCTGTAGCAATGCGTATTCTATACATGTCATCAAAACTAATTTGGCCTTGACTCAACTCTTAAATTTTCAATTTTTAATTGTGTTTAACTTAACTAATTACATCAATTACTAGTAAAAATCAAAATTTACCTTGACTCAATTCTAATTTTTCTTGATTTTAATTGCATCTACATCAGTAATTTTTATATAACGTTCTATAACATTATATGAATAGAGCGTTCATATTACATTCTAGAACGACACCTATGTACTAGAACATAATGTTCTAGTTATACTTGCACGCAAAATCATTTTGGGGCTATACCTCATCAGTAAATTTTTTTAAACGTAAGCCTTCGAAGTCCTTCACTCCAATAACCTTCGAATACCTCCAACATAAACGTAATATTTACAAAGGTTATTGGTACTGAAAACCTTCATTTTTATTAATAAAACGTAATACTCCAGAGGTTATTGATATCGATAACCTTCAATAACCTTTACTTTATCATAATAAACGTAATATTTGCGAAGGTTATTGGTCCGATAACCTTCAATGCCTTTGAAAACGAAATTATTACAATAACCTTCGACATAAAAAATTTCCTGATGCTGTCGCCCAAATTCAAAATCCAAATGCCGAAATCCCAAATCCCAAATTATAATTAGTATCTTTTGCCGAAATCCCAAATTCCAAATACTAGTAATTTGTGCATTTTGGTGTCCCAAATCCCAAATTATTTGGGATTTGGGCAACACGTATATTTGGNTACATGTCATCAAAACTAATTTGGCCTTGACTCAACTCTTAAATTTTCAATTTTTAATTGTGTTTAACTTAACTAATTACATCAATTACTAGTAAAAATCAAAATTTACCTTGACTCAATTCTAATTTTTCTTGATTTTAATTGCATCTACATCAGTAATTTTTATATAACGTTCTATAACATTATATGAATAGAGCGTTCATATTACATTCTAGAACGACACCTATGTACTAGAACATAATGTTCTAGTTATACTTGCACGCAAAATCATTTTGGGGCTATACCTCATCAGTAAATTTTTTTAAACGTAAGCCTTCGAAGTCCTTCACTCCAATAACCTTCGAATACCTCCAACATAAACGTAATATTTACAAAGGTTATTGGTACTGAAAACCTTCATTTTTATTAATAAAACGTAATACTCCAGAGGTTATTGATATCGATAACCTTCAATAACCTTTACTTTATCATAATAAACGTAATATTTGCGAAGGTTATTGGTCCGATAACCTTCAATGCCTTTGAAAACGAAATTATTACAATAACCTTCGACATAAAAAATTTCCTGATGCTGTCGCCCAAATTCAAAATCCAAATGCCGAAATCCCAAATCCCAAATTATAATTAGTATCTTTTGCCGAAATCCCAAATTCCAAATACTAGTAATTTGTGCATTTTGGTGTCCCAAATCCCAAATTATTTGGGATTTGGGCAACACGTATATTTGGGACCCCGAAATTGGTATTTTGGGAAAAAAAGTCGAAATAGTTTTTCATAGAAGATGAAATTATTTTACTTAAAATCTGAAATTTTTTAATCACCTAGATTTATTCTTTGATTGAAGATACACCTAACTGAATACTTTTTTTACTTCCATATATAGAATAGATTTTGCATAAATCCCAAAAAGTCAAAATACCTCAAAAATCCAAAATCAATTTTGGGAACATGTATAGTTCTAATACGCTATAAATACGTACTGTTCATACTATGTTTATAAACAATGTATATATAACGTTATATATCGCCGTTTTATAACGTATTATAAACGTTTCATATTAATAACGTTGTATATCGGCGTTCGTATATCGTTAGTCAGAAACATTTAATAACGTTAAAAGTACGAAATGTTCATTTTACACTATAAAACAACAATATATAATAATATTTAAATATCATTTAATAGTGTTTGGTGTTAAATAATGTTTTTTATATTTAATTTATTTTTATTTTTTCAAAATATTACATTTTTTTTGAATTTAAAATTTGATTTTCAATCTTTATTATTTTCTTTTATTAATTATTATATTACATTTATTATAATTACATATTATTTTATTATATGTATAATAAAGAAATATATTAATAAATATTAATTCGTTACAAATTTTTTAAAATATTAAAGTAATAAACATACTTAATTTTTTTATTCCATTTTGCTTTCATCGTCCATTTGAAATAAATTTATATGGTGTGAAAAGTCTAAAAGCATCTAATTTTTTAAATTACTAAAACTTTGTATCCAAATATGGAATAAAAAAAAAATACATTATTTGATAACTCTAGATTAGCTCTTCAATTTAATGTATTTTTTTTACTATGATTAATAAAAATTTATTGAGTACATCCGGAATTATATAGAGGCATTCTAGGACGCTATATATACGAAACGTCTGAAGAACGCACTAGAACGGTGCGTTCTAGTTATACATGTTCCCAAAATTGATTTTGGATTTTTGAGGTATTTCGACTTTTTGAGATTTATGTAGAATCCATTCTATATATGGAAATAAAAAAAGTACCCAATTATGTATATCTCCAATCAAAGAATAAATCTGGGTGGTCAAAAAATTTCGGGTTCTAAGTAAAATAATTTCGTCTTTTATGAAAAACTATTTCGACTTTTTTCCCCAAAATTACAATTTCAGGGCCCCAAAATAATTTTGCGTGCAAGTATAGTTCTAGTATGCTATATATACGAAACGTTCAGAGAACGCACTAGAATGGTACATTCTAGTACGCTATATATACAAAACGTTCAGAGAACGCACTAGAACGGTGCGCTCTAGTATGCTACATCAGGAAATTTTAAAAGGCGAAAATTTTCCGCAATTTTTCGCAAAAATTTGCGGAAATTTGCGCAATTTTTTCGAAAATTTTCGAAGTGAAAATTTCCGGAAGATTTCCGCATAAAATTTGCGAAAATTTTCACTTCAAAAATTTTCGAAAAACTTGCGCAAATTTCCGTAAATTTTCGCGAAAATTTGCGAAAATTTTTGGTCAAATAAAAAATGTTTTTTATTTTGTAACACAAAATAATCTTGTTTATTTACTAAATGAATGATCTTGTTTCGAACTCTTTCAAAAATTATTATTCTCATGAAATTTTAGGACAAAAATTTTCGGAAATTTTCAAAAATTTATTTATTTCTCAAGTAAGTATGTTGGTTTTTGACGAGGTTGGACGCTATTGCTATTCTTAAAATCTTCATTTGATGTGATTTCCGGGTCGTCCAAAACTTCTTGAGTCCCTTTGGTTATGTTAAATTGATAGATTAGGGTAGAGTTCCTATAAGAAAAGTTCTCGACGTTCCCTTTTCTTAATTAACACAACTCTTATACTACGACGCTTTGCCTTTTTCGTGGTTTTTTTCTGCGTAACGGGTAGTAGTTCAGCAGGTTATGTTCATAGCTTTGCTGTTCTTTACCTTTTCCGTGGTTTTTCGGAGTTTCAGGTAGTCGTTCAGCAGGTTATTCATAACCTTGCTGTCTAGAAGTAGGATACTCTCGGACGCTAATATGCTTACTTAAAAACAGTACACAGTTTATTCAATACCGTTTCTAACATCTTTTTTCTTTTCTTTTTCATTAGTATCGATTCGGAATTTTCCAAAGATTTTTGATGAATTTTATTTTCTATTTTTTTTCAAATACTCAAATTAAATTAATTCTTTAGTTTTTTTCGATCACTTTTAAATTAATTGTTATTTTTCGCAATATTTCATAAAAATCTTTATTATGTAAAAAAATATAATAAACTAATAAGTGTTCTTTATTATGTAAAAATATAGTAACTAATAAATGTTCATAATGTTCGAAATATATATAATAATTAATAAATGTTCATAATGTTCAAAAATATATATATATACTAATAAATTTTCATAATATTCAAAAATATAATATACTAATAAATGTTTATAATATTCAAAAATATATATAATAACTAATAAATGTTCATAATGTTCAAAAATATAATATATGTACTAATAAATGTTCATAATGTTCAAAATTTATATATAATAATCTAAAAATTGTTTCGAAAATGTCCGGAGCTTTTGAAATTATTCTTCCTCCTCTTCCTCCTGTTCTGATGGCAATTCGCTTTCCCCCTCTTCTATTTCGTCATCGGAGCCAAAAGTTTCTAAGCTGAATGCTTTGCCGCTTTTCATATTTTCCTATAAAATGAAAGATATTAAATTTTCGATTTCAAGAAAAAATAGACTATTTTCTACTTACATTATTTTAGTTTGTCATAATTCGCAAATATTTATTATCATTTTTAAGATCCTCATTTTTAGGATTCAAAAAAAATTCACATAAAGAAACGGCAAAAGCAATTTGTTCTGAAGAAGCTTTAGAAAGATCCGCCCAAAGTCTGTTTAGAATTCTTCCGCACCAGGTTGTATCATCATTGTCATTAATTTTTGAATGTAATATATCGTAACATTCTTTAACTACAGATGATTCTTTCCACATTTTTATTTCATTAGGCGCAGCCTTCAAATTTATGAATGGAAGGTTTTTTTCTCGGTAAACCCGAAATATTGCAATCCTGATGCGGGAAGATAGCAAACCTCTTTGGCTCCGATGACTTTTTAATAACTGAAATATTTCAAAAATTTTAAGTAATTTTTAAAACTTTTTTTTTTCAAATATTAAAAAAAAAAAAACATACTTCTGTTTGAATTTTCGAATCATAATAAAGAGACCATTTCTTTTCTGACCAATCTCCAAAAAGCTCCGGATAATTTTTATCACAGTAACGAGCAGCAGCAGCTAAGGGTGGAAGGCTCAATTGATATGAAGGCTGGCTCAATAATTGCGCCTTTGGCTAATTAATTTTGCGCCAGCTAAATTCTGGCTAAATTCTGGCTCAAAGGCTAATTAAATTGCGCCGGCTAAATTCTGGCTCAAAGGCTAATTAATTTTTTTCTGGCTAAATTCAGGCGCAATTTCTGATTGGCTGGCGCAATTTTGGTCACGTGACAAAAGGTTGATCAGATAAAATTATTAATTAATTTTACCGATATTAACATTTTAATATATTGTTTTAAAATAGCTATAATTTGGTCAATTTTAATGTTACAGAAATAAATTATATATTATCTTGTAGCTAAGAACCAGATCTTTCGATCTGTTATAGAAATATCATAGTAGAAAATCGCTCCTAGTTACGTAAAATTGATTTGAAATTAAAGCTAAAATTAATTATTTTTAAAAATTTAAAAATAATTATTTAATAAATTTTATAATTGCGCCAGCCAATCAGAATTGCGCCATTATTTAGCCTTTGTGCCAGAATTTAGCCATTGCGCCAGAATTTAGCCATTGCGCCTGATTGCGCCGTGGCTAAATTCCAGGCTCAATTGGCTAAATTAAATCTGGCTAAATTCCTGGCTCAATTCATATTGCGCCTACCATCCCTAGCAGCAGCTTTTAATATTGTATAGTTGGGGTAAATCTTCTCCTTAATTGATTTTTTCGCAATTTCCCCAACAAATCTCTTTTTTGAAATATTTCGAATCAGTAAAAAAGTTATCGATATTACAAAAAAATAATAAATAAAATATTTACTTTGATAAAACTCTCATCATAAATTTCGTCATGTTCCGCCCACATTTTGCTTCCTTCCAGCATTCTTCGGACGTCCGATACATCTCTTTCTATTTTTATTTGTCTATTGTTAATTTTATCTAAATATTCTATAATATGAGATACTTGCTTATGAGTTATCGGAGCGTCATCTAAAATAAATAAAATAATAAGAATTTGTTTTAAAATATTTTATTTGACATTTTTTCGAATATTACCGTCAGAATGCTATCCCACACTTCCTACTTCGGTTCTCCTCCTTTTGCTTGTGGGCCTTGATGTTGTTGTTTCTGCTGCTGTTGCTGATGATATTGCTGCTGGTGATGTTGCTGCTGCTGGTGATGTTGCTGCTGGTGATGTTGCTGCTGATTCAATTCTTTCGAATCTTGGCGCCGTTACTGCCGGCGATTCCGCCCTTGTTTCAATTATTATTACTGGTTCAAGTGCTTCGAACCTTGGTGATTCTGCCCTTTGTTCGTTTATTTCGAACACTGACGCTGATCTTGAATTTTCTTCAAAATTAGCAGATGCTTCTGAAGAAATTTTTTTTGTTTTTACATATTTTGAACGTCCGGAAATTATTCCGGAAAGTAATTCACTATTTCTCTTTTGTCTTTTTTGATAGAAACGACTAAGATTTGATTGAGACATTTATTTATTCTAAGAATTATTTTAAGAATTTTATTATTTTTAATTTTTTTTTTTTTTTTTGAAAATATTTCGATTTTTGAAATATTTTAAAGTAAAAGCAAGAAGAATTTCAATTCTTTATATATTACTTCTTTGCCCTCCTATTACAACAAATTACATAAATCTTCGAACATTTTTATTTCCAAATAAAAATGTATCATTACTTTTCCTTCACAATAATATACATATTCATTATATTACAAATCTTTTTTTCGAAACACATCATTGTATTGTTATTGTCTATCATTATATTTAAATACGTATTAATTTTACGTAAATTAACGTGAAATGATACATATCTTCATGAAATCAATCCTCATATTTCTTTCTTATACAGTTTATTTCAAATTTTTTCGTGATTTGATATCACTTTTCATTATGTACTTTCGAAACACATCATGATATATTTCCCTATTAATTATTAAATAGAAAATAATTGCTAATACTTGTAAAAAATCTTAAATTAGTTATATTATCTATTATAATATACATGTAATATTACGTGAAATTATACCTTTAATTAAATTCTCATAAAAAGTCTAATAATATTATTTTTCCGCAAAAATATGTATATTTTTATTTTATTTTTTGTATTTTCAAAAAAATTGAAAAAGAATTTTTGCAATTTTATTTATAATAATAATAATAAATTGATTATATAATATAAAATAAAATACAATGCAAAATTAAAATAAATATTTATTTACAAAATGTTCATTAGTTTTATCAAAACGTGAAATTATATGAACTATATCTTCGATCGCTTCTATTTCTATAAAATTGTACAACTCTACTAATTCCAACAAAGGACAGCCGTAACCAAATGGTATTATTTCAGACTTAAAATCATACCATTGTACAAGTGCAAGATGTAATGGTGTTGATTTATTTGGTAGTCTTATTTCTGTTATTAATAATGTCTAAATAATAAAAAAAGAGTTGAGTAAATTTCTACATTTTATTATAAAAATCAAATAGTAATAAAAATACCTGTGCATAGCAAATTCCGTTATCTGTTTGATAGTCGGAAAGTTCTTCAATATTCGTGTTAATGGCAATATTGCTAAACCATGGCCTATCATGAAAATTGTCTACTGCACGTAAAATAGCACTATTTTTAATGTAACGGAACTATATATCTTTATTCGGCAATCTTCAGAAGTTGTATTCAATAATTTGAGATATGAGTTCAAACAGTCAATAAATTTTGCAAACCTTTTGACATATTTTTATTAAGTTTCGGGTTGTCTCTATGTTCATTAATAATAGCTTCTGAAAAGTTAAAGTCAAATAATTTCGCAGTGTACGTGAAAGCTACCGGAGTTTTGGTTTTCTTCACACGATTTCGCATAACAATTGCTCGGCATCGAATCTAAAAATATAAAATTAATAAGTTTCGAAATATCAAGCAATAAATGATTATTTTTTATTTACATTCTTCATTATTTGTTTTTCTACATTTTTCTTATTACTGAGACGATAAGGAATCTTCGCATATGTTTTATGTAAACTTTCATATGTCTCAGTTGTATATCCATTTATTGCTCTGTGTTCCCGAATTGTATCAACGATATGATAAATCCATGAGTGTAACTTTGGAAATTTTAAATTAGAACGCGAAAAATCTCGAAATAATTTAATGAATATATTACCCTAATCATTGATTGCTTTCTACATAATTAAATAGATTAATATTTTATTTATTATTTTTTATATATATACAGTGTCTTCCGTTATGCTTCGGACAATTATTTTACCTGAAAATTTTGTAGATCGCTTTCTTTAAAATTTTCCAATCTGCTCAGTAAATACATTTCATTCCATTTCACATAGACATTCGAAAGATCTTCACTATATAAACCATCGACCACAAACACCATAATCTTCATCATATCTCTATATTCGCTTGCAGTTAATCGAGATAGTGATTGCACCCCTTTTTTAAATACTTTTAAANCGTATAAATGTTTAAGTTTCTAAATTTAAACATATAAAGTTAGAATATGCCCTTAAATATATAAAATATATAAATAAAAACTTACGGAATGTTCCAAAAGTAGTTATCAACCTGTTCTAAACCTGCCGAATTACTTGTACCATTATTAAAATATTCTTTCATATTTACATGGTCACGGAGTATCAGTTGATCTTTTCTTATATCAATAAGATCTTCTTTTTGAACTAAACAAAAATGACAAGGATAATTCGAATTGGCTGATTTATAAGTTAACGAAAACGTGCAGGCTTCCGGCCAATCACAGATTATAGTAGATATTCTCGGAAAAAACCAAACATCTTTGCCATCAATATTAAAATCAACACCACCATCACCTTGGAATAATGGATCTAATAAAAATTTAATAGAATCATGAAAGGTTTTGCGAGCTAATTTCTTAAAATCGGAAGATTCCTTTTCTGTTTTATTTTTAGCGGATAAAATCGGAAAGTATCCTAACAGTTGTTTTGCATCTTCCTTGTTCCTTCTCCACGTGGGAATATTTCCAAGAGATAGATATATGGGGTGTAACGAATTCTTTCCTAATGTGTCGGTAGTAGTGGCATCTGAATAGAGAATGATTGACAAAATAAATGCCGAAGATGGAATTGATTCTTCTGCATATTTCCACCAATTTCCAGAATTTTGTTCACCATATGATTTTTCCTCCTTTATTGTGTAATAAACAATAACAAGTTTAGAAATTTCTTAAATTATATTAATAAGTTCTCTGATACAAATATTTACCTCTGAATTTTCATATTTAAACATAAAATGTTTTAATATTTCGGGATTTGACAAAAGGTTTTCAATACAGTTTTTAATGGGGCGATAATGAATAAAGTATTCTTGACCATTATGAATAAGTATGCAATATTTAGAATAAGACAATTGTGAAATATTCATTTTATTCATGAACTTTCGTCCAGTTTCGATATTTTTTGGGAGAGGTGATGATTGAGGTAAATCCGAATGTTTATTAAAGAATTTTATGATTGCATTTCCGGCTTTATTACTAAGATTATTTTCTATAACA
>PQFF01000259.1:0-12048 GCA_003547095.1 Diversispora epigaea | reverse complement strand
ATTAAGTATTTTTTAAGTATTTTTTAAGTATATTTTAAATATATTTTAAGTATAAAATAATAATATTTTAAGTAATTTCTTATATACTTAAAAAATACTTAAAAAATACTTAATGAAGTATATTTTAAATATATTTTAAGTATATTTTAAATATTGTAGTTTTTATAGGGTTGAAGTTGAAATTGATTTTATTGTTACTATAGATCTTGATGCTAATTTTAATAAGAGAGCGGATATCAAAGCAGATTTTATAGTTGAAACTGGCATTGATGATGATGTTACCATTGCTTTTGGTGCTTCTTCATTGTCATTGTTATTGTTTTTTTTAGGTTTTTTTGTATTACGTGGCTTTGTATAATATATGAATAAAATATATTTTTATTTATTACATATTTCAATATATAACAAAATGTTTCGTTATATATATATTATTATAATTTCTCTTCTTTAAATAATATTTTGATATTATTTTATCTCAAATAATACTCTTTATATAGATTTATTTCTACTTCTTTAACAAATAAATTAAATATTTATATTTACCATTCTTTTTTCTCATACGATATTTGTAGCAGGCTATCTTGACTCTTAAGTATAGTTAGTTAAAATTGAAAAAAAATTTTGTTAAAAAGTAAAAAAAAAGGTATTTTTTGAAAAGGACTTTGTTAGGTTGACTTAAAAATATTAGAATATAACGTTAGTATTATGTTATATAACGTTTTTGTTCAAAAAGTTCAGTTGAAAATATTAATATATTGTTTATTATATTTAATATAAATAATGTAAATAAAGGATTTTTGTAATTACTTAGCATCATATTATAAAGTGAAACAAAAAAAAATTAATTATTTGCGTGTATAATTTAAAAAAAAATTTCGAAACTTTTGTTCCGAAATTTTTCTCTTAAAGTTATCCCTTCATTTTTTGTGATAAGTAAACAACCTTTATAGGGTAAGGGTTTAAATAGTATTTTACCATTTGATAATCGATAATACAGATTATTCCTGATCATACATAAATAGTATAACTAGTTGGTGTATAACGGAATATTTTATTTTTAATCTAATATCTAATTTTCTCACAAATTTATTTATCTATCCCCATCAAATTCCTTCTATATAATATTATATATGTATTTCCTTCCTTTAATGTAATGAGGAATATTATTTTTAAAATATCTTATGACTACGAATCTGACAAATTCCTTTTATATTACGTGTTTCACGATATTTTCTTCATTTGTTTGAGAAAGTATTATATTATTTTCAAATAAACTTCTTTTTTTACAATAATTAAAATATATTACGAATATTTTTTATGATTTATAAATTTTATGAAGTTCTTGAAGAATTCTGATTAAATATGTATTTAATATAGATAATTTTGTGGTATGGAATTATAATAACGTTGTATTACGTTTTAAATCAGTAATAAACAAGTAATAAATTTTCAAATTTAGAAATTCACAAGTATTAAAGTATTTAAACGAATCATTTTATTAACCATTCCTATTAATTATTCATTTAACGATAATAATAGTTTTTGCATGTCCTTTTTGTAATTATGTTCTTTCAAACTGTTCTGCTTTAGTCAGCACGTTAAAAGATGTTTTGAAAATTATGCTTCAAGTAGTTCTGAAGAAATTTTTATTCAAAATGAATCCGATATCATTATGTCTGAGCAAGAAGTAATTAATATTAATGAAATATTATCCCTTAAACTGTTTTGCGGACAAATTTGCCCGCATTTTATAAAAATTAATGTAAATCCTTTAATAATTTCTTTAAATATTGACCAATCATTTTTGTAATTTTTATAGACAATGATTATATATTTTTATTTAAAATTTTAAAATTTAATAAAAATATCATATGTACAAAAAAAAATTAAAAATAAAATACTTTTGTTGAATTTTTTTTTAAAAAATTTTAAAAATAATTGCTACCTATATAAGTCAATTATTTACTAATTAAATATCAAAAATATTACTAAGTAACCTCAAAGTTTAGAATAAATCACATCCACCATAAAATTTTCATGCCCATTACTTTAAATTTAACTAAATAATAACTGTTTATATTTTAAAATTTCAAAAAATTATTGTATAAATTTTAAAAATTTATTATTCGGTTAATTTTAAAGTAATGGGCGTGAGAATTTTGTGGTAGATGTGATTCATTCTCAACTTTGAAGTTGCTTAGTAATGTTTTTGATGTTAATTAGTAAAAACAAATTTTACAAATTTAAAAAAAAATTATTATTTATTTTGCTCTTATTTAAAGTTGAAATTCTACTTCATAATTCCAAAACTCATAATAGTAACTTTTTTTTATCATGATTAATTCTATATTTTCTATTATTATTTCAGCCAGCTCCGATCAATTTTCAAGAAGATGTTTAAAGATAAAGAGTAAATTTTTGTAAAATCAGTACTTTATTAAAAAATAGTCAATTTTCAAACGCGAATATCATGTGACTTTTATATGATAGTTCATAAGTTTTAAGTTTGATCACATGCTATTAATGATCAGCTATTCATGATAAAAATTTCATCACATAAACTGAAATTTCCATTAATTTTTATATGTGACATATTTAAGGAAAAATTTGCGGACAAATTTGCCCGGAATTGTTTACAGTTTAAGGAATAAAATTTGTTATATAATATTATTAATTTTTAATAATACTTTATTTATATAGGATAATAGCAAAGATAATTGAAATAATGAAATAATTTATATATCGGATGATGAATCTAGATCTAGTTTAAGAAGCAACAGAATCAATGACATTATACAAAGTGTGAAAATTTCTTATTATAATCTTTCGATTATTATCAAATATATGTAACCAATATAAATTATAAAGTTGAAATAAATGAACGTCCGCAAAATATTGATAGTCTAACATTCGAGGAACACGTATCTATACAATATGAAGAGCCCGCATCCAGAGAACCTGAATTTGAAACTGAAGAATTTAAATTCGAATCTGATAAAATTGAATCTGAATCTGATGAAACTGAATTTGAATCTGATAAAACTGATAATGAATCTGACGAATCTGAAGAATCTAAAGGAACTGAAACCATACCAAAATTTTCAAACAATACCTATTCTGATTTAATAACATTAATTATCCAACATAACCTAAATAATAAAGCCGGAAATGCAATAATACATTTTTTTAATAAACATTCAAATCTACTGACATCACCTCTTCCCAAAAACATAGAACAAGGAAGAAAACTAATGGATAGGATGAAATTAATTAACTTATTAAACAAAGAAAAGTAATTTTAAAATATAATAACAAAGATTATATCATATATTATCGGCCTATAATAAATTGTATTAAAAATATTTTATCAATAAATGATAAACATAATAATATTACGTTTAATTTTAAAAATGATCAGGTAATTAATTTTAACAATATAATATTATAAATTATTATTTTTTAACACTATATACCGTTTTATAGTCAAATAATAATAGAAATTACAACGAGTAATATATCGCTAATTGGTGGGTAAAAACAGAAAAAACTATACCACTTGGTTCACATCTATTATCAATCATATTATATTCCGATACTTCAACAACTGACACTCTCGGAAAAAATACCTTACACCTTATTTTTATAATTCTGGGCAATATTATAACTTGGCATAGAAATAAAACAGATATAAAACAATTATTAGCATATCTTCCTATTATACTTAAAAAAAATCTGAAGAACATAAAAATATAGTTTGCAAAACTTTTCATAAATCTCTCAAATTTTTGTTGTCTCTGTTATATAACGAAAATAATGGTATAGAATTAGAGTTAAATAATAGAATATTGTGGTGTATCCCTAGAATTTCTATAATTATTTCTGACTGGCCCGAAACATGCACATTTTCATTAACATATAAATCAATACAATCAAATCACCCCTGTCATTTTTGTCTCATTTCTAAAGAAAATTTATCAAATATAAACTTAAATAACAATCAAATAGAACCAACATCTGAAAATTTTTTATATCGGAGGTTATTGTAATAATTTCGTTTTCAAAGGTTATTGAAGGTTATCGGACCAATAACCTTTGCAAATATTACGTTTATTATGATAAAACGAAGGTTATTGAAGGTTATCAATATCAATAACCTCCGGAGTATTACGTTTTATTAATAAAAATGAAGGTTTTTGGTACCAATAACCTTCGTAAATATTATGTTTATGTTAGAGGTATTCAAAGGTTATCAGAGTGAAGGACTTCGAAGGCCTACGTTTAAAAAAATTTACTGATAAAGATCTCATAAAAATATGAAATTACATTATAAAAATAATACGAAAAAAAATGTTAGCATTGAAAAAGTTCGAAATTTTTTTTGGAATATTCCATAAGTATGAAATTTTTAATTTTAAATAATAAAAGTATTAATAAAATTCAAAATTTAATAGGGATATTAACATATACGTTGCCATAGTACACTGGTCAAATGAACAAAAATCAGAATCCTATTGATGGCGGAAATATGCATAAATCGGACATCCTATTTGTGAAAATTCATAAATTGGACATTCCTATTTATAAATTGGAAAAAATCGACTGCCTATATTTAATAAATCTTAGCAAATTTAGCCATTAATCAGAATCCTATTCATAATAAAACCATCCTATTTTTTTCCATTCGACCAGTGGTACCTGATAGAATGTACTCTTGATCTCGACCTGTTTCATATTAATTAAGCTTTACTGAAGCTTTAATTCTCAAACAATGTGGAAAATTCTTTATCGATAAAATAAATAATTGCGTTAAATTAATTCCTTACTATCAAGATCTTAAATCGTTTTCTACCAGTTTTTTACATCTTACCTTACTAACCATTTCAGAATACCAAAGCTAGGGATGGCAGGCGCAATACGAATTGAGCCAGGAATTTAGCCAGATTTAATTTAGCCAATTGAGCCTGGAATTTAGCCACGGCGCAATCAGGCGCAATGGCTAAATTTTGGCGCAAAGGTTAAATAATGGCGCAATTCTGATTGGCTGGCGCAATTATAAAATTTATTAAATAATTATTTTTAAATTTTTAAAAATAATTAATTTTAACTTTAATTTCAAATCAATTTTACGTAACTAGGAGCGATTTTCTACTATGGTATTCCTATGACAGATCGAAAGATCTGGTTCTTAGCTACAAGATGATATATATTTCATTTCTGTAACATTAAAATTGACCAAATTATAGCTATTTTAAAACAATATATTAAAATATTAATATCGGTAAATTTAATGAAAAATTTTATCTGATCAACCTTTTGTCACGTGACNTAATAAATCTTAGCAAATTTAGCCATTAATCAGAATCCTATTCATAATAAAACCATCCTATTTTTTTCCATTCGACCAGTGGTACCTGATAGAATGTACTCTTGATCTCGACCTGTTTCATATTAATTAAGCTTTACTGAAGCTTTAATTCTCAAACAATGTGGAAAATTCTTTATCGATAAAATAAATAATTGCGTTAAATTAATTCCTTACTATCAAGATCTTAAATCGTTTTCTACCAGTTTTTTACATCTTACCTTACTAACCATTTCAGAATACCAAAGCTAGGGATGGCAGGCGCAATACGAATTGAGCCAGGAATTTAGCCAGATTTAATTTAGCCAATTGAGCCTGGAATTTAGCCACGGCGCAATCAGGCGCAATGGCTAAATTTTGGCGCAAAGGTTAAATAATGGCGCAATTCTGATTGGCTGGCGCAATTATAAAATTTATTAAATAATTATTTTTAAATTTTTAAAAATAATTAATTTTAACTTTAATTTCAAATCAATTTTACGTAACTAGGAGCGATTTTCTACTATGGTATTCCTATGACAGATCGAAAGATCTGGTTCTTAGCTACAAGATGATATATATTTCATTTCTGTAACATTAAAATTGACCAAATTATAGCTATTTTAAAACAATATATTAAAATATTAATATCGGTAAATTTAATGAAAAATTTTATCTGATCAACCTTTTGTCACGTGACAAATTGCGCCAGCCAATCAGAAATTGCGCCTGAATTTAGCCAGAAAAAAATTAATTAGCTTTTGAGCCAAAATTTAGCCAGCGCAATTAAATTAGCCTTTGAGCCAGAATTTAGTCAGAATTTAGCTGGCGCAAAATTAATTAGCCAAAGGCGCAATTATTGAGCCAGCCTTCATATCAATTGAGCCTTCCACCCTTAACCAAAGCCTTATGAAAATAATGATTTTTATTGTAGACAATCTTTATCAAGATTCCAAAAGACCAAATTTTATTAAAAATAACAAAATTACTGAAATATATTTAAAATAAAATAAAATGTATTTATTATTAAGAAAAGAAAATTATGAAGAATTTGATATTACTCGTTTGCAGGTAACAATATATATCTTTATATAATATTTTAATTCGTTGCATATTAAAATTTTCTCTAATTAATTTCAGGAATTGATAAATGAATGGGCAAAACTTTTTATTAAACTATTTAAAGAATATTCATTATCTAAGCTTCAATTTTCCAAATTATATTCGTGGGTGTTTCATATTTGCTCTTCAATTCGTGAATTTGTTGTCATTAATGGGTATACAACAGAAACATATGAAAGCCTCCATAAAAATTATGTCAAAAAACCTTATAAATTAACAAATAAAAAAGAAATTGAAAAACAAATAATGAAAATTGTAAGTATTCTTTTTTGGTAAAAATCGTTATATAACGTTATTAAATTTATATTAATATATTTTTCTTTAGATTCGTCGCAAAGCCATCATAACAGAAAGTTCCTCAAAAGAAATATCAAAAATCCCAATAGTATTAAAATCATTAGGAAATTTTTTAAGTCAGAGGTTATTGTAATAATTTCGTTTTCAAAGGTTATTGAAGGTTATCGGACCAATAACCTTCGCAAATATTATGTTTATTATGATAAAGTGAAGGTTATTGAAGGTTATTAATATCAATAACCTCCGGAGTATTACGTTTTATTAATAAAAATGAAGGTTTTCAGTACCAATAACCTTCGTAAATATTACGTTTATGTTGGAAGTATTCGAAGGTTATCGGAGTGAAGGACTTCGAAGGCTTACGTTTAAAAAAATTTACTGATGATATTCAAAAAAATTATATGAATTTTGTATACAAAATGCTGAAATTTATATCCAAATAAGAATGAATGACTCTGACCTCGAAAAAGAAATGAAACTTGATTTCAAAAAATTCTTGGAGTGTTTAGATGCATATCTAGATTTCTATGATCAAAAACTATCTGAACATGAAGAAATTGATATAAAATTTCGCATATATAGTGGTGTGATGTTAAAATATGATACAAAAATGCGTGCAAATAATAAATTCTATAAAAGACCTATATTCAGTAATATTGCAGTTGAAATGAATCCAGATGAAATCTTTGAATACACATCAGATAATAGTGTATGTTTTGCTTAGGTAAAGATCAAAATTAATATCTTGTGAAATAATGATGAATATTTAATTATTATTAATATTTTATAAATAGGTTCTTTTAATAACTGAAATAATAATGAATTATGAAGAACTAATGCATCTTGCACTCGTGCAGTGGTATGATTTCAAATCATCGGTAAATCCATATTTATACGAATACTCATTATTAGAAATAGAGCTCCGTATAAGCTGGCTTACGAATTTCATTATATAGTAGGCTCGCAAGCCAGCTCGAGAGCCTTATAAGTAATTAAGCTTGCAAGCCGGCTCGTGAGGAGCTTTAATTAGAAAAAACAAATATTTTTAATTTAATAGAAATAGAAGCAATAAATAATATAATACATATTATTCCACGTTTTAATATAGATAACGAATTTTTAGTAAATAAATTTTTATTTTAAATTTTATAAATAGATAATAAAAAATTTTATAAATAGATAATAAATAATAGTTATTCATTTGGAAATTTTTTATATCAGAGGTTATTGTAATAATTTCGTTTTCAAAGGTTATTGAAGGTTATTGGACCAATAACCTTCGCAAATATTACGTTTATTATAATAAAATGAAAGTTATTGAAGGTTATCAATATCAATAACCTCCGGAGTATTACGTTTTATTAATAAAAATGAAGGTATTCGAAGGTTATCGGAATGAAGGACTTCAAAGGCTTACATTTAAAAAAATTTACTGATGTTATAATAATATATAACGTTATATAACGCAAATTTATTAATGTATTTTATATATTGTTACATTTAATCTGTTACACTACAATCTTTTTTTAATTTATTGATTTTGACCAAAAAATAGAATTTAATTGACCTTTTAATTGTTACACTACAATCTAAATATTGTTTCTCATGTCTTATTACCTATTTTATATCTTCGCAATTTAAAATAAGTATTATTTATTATAATTGTTTTTATTATTTTTTTCTAAACTCAACAAAATGACTAAATTTCAACAAGAAGAAAATTCTCCCGTACAAAAAGGTAAAAATTTTGAAATAAAAATAGAAAAATTGTTAACAGATGCAAATATTAAATGTGAAATAACAGGGTGAGTTATATCCTTTCACTGAATATTTGTTGAGTTATTTATATGTTTGAAATTTACACTGCCACACGAGTACCCTCCATTCGTGAAGACCGTCTGACGTGTATGTGAGGTTAAATCAAAGCAGATCTTTTATGGTGAATCAAACATATAGTGGTAAAGAACAAGAAACATTCTGTGGCCTTTGTATTTGATATAACATATAAAGAACGTCCTTCATCAGGAAATTTTTTATGTTGGAGGTTATTGTAATAATTTCATTTTCAAAAGTTATTGAAGGTTATCGGACCAATAACCTTCACAAATATTACGTTTATTATGATAAAATGAAAGTTATTGAAGGTTATCGATATCAATAACCTTCAGAGTATTACGTTTTATTAATAAAAATGAAGGTTTTCGGTACCAATAACCTTTGTAAATATTACGTTTATATTGGAGGTATTCGAAAGTTATCAGAGTGAAGGACTTCAAAGGCTTACGTTTAAAAAAATTTATTGATGTTCTTATCTTTGATAACAATGATACAAATATTCATTATTAATTAAACATATTTTTAATGGGCCGGGTGATAAAGGAATAGATATTAAAGAAATGAAAAAAAGTGTAAAATTTATAATAGAATGTAAAAATTGGAGAACAAAAAATATAGGTATCTATATATTTATATATTACAAAATATTATTATTTTTTTCACAAATAATAAAATCGATTATTATAGATCGCAATATAATAAATCAATAGAAGGAGTTCTTAGTCGATAATCGAATGGAACTATTGGTATCGTCGCGGCTCCTTCTATGAATAGATATACACCTGGAGTGAAAGAGACAGCTAGAACGTCAATTTATAATGTCATCCTTGTAGACGTGAATAATATTGTTATAGAACTAAATAAAATAATTAACAAAGTTTATAAAAAAAAATATTTAATTATATTTTAAAATTTATTTTTTATTTATTAATTATATTATTTATTTGTTTATTTTTTCGCGTCAACGGAGATAATATTAAAATGAACTTAAATATTAATTTTTTTTATTTCAATATAGAATTAATATTTTTTGTACAATGATATTATCCCTTAAACTGTAAACAATTCCGGACAAATTTGCCCGCAAATTTTTCCTTAAATATGTCTCATATAAAAATTAATGGAAATTTCAGTTTATGTGATGAAATTTTTATCATGAATAGCTGATCATTAATAGCATGTGATCAAACTTAAAACTTTCGAACTATCATATAAAAGTCACATGATATTCGCGTTTGAAAATTGACTATTTTTTAATAAAGTATTGATTTTACAAAAATTTACTCTTTATCTTTAAATATCTTCTTGAAAATTGATCGGAGCTGGCTGAAATAATTATAGAAAATATAGAATTAATTATGATAAAAAAAAGTTACTATTATGAGTTTTGGGATTATGAAGTAGAATTTCAACTTTAAATAAGAGCAAAATAAATAATAATTTTTTTTTTAAATTTGTAAAATTTGTTTTTACTAATTAACATCAAAAACATTACTAAGCAACTTCAAAGTTGAGAATGAATCACATCTACCACAAAATTCTCACGCCCATTACTTTAAAATTAACCGAATAATAAATTTTTAAAATTTATACAATAATTTTTTGAAATTTTAAAATATAAACAGTTATTATTTAGTTAAATTTAAAGTAATGGGCATAAAAATTTTATGGTGGATGTGATTCATTCTAAACTTTGAGGTTACTTAGTAATATTTTTGATATTTAATTAGTAAATAATTAACTTATATAGGTAGCAATTACTTTTAAAATTTTTTAATAATAAATTCAACAAAAGTATTTTATTTTTAATTTTTTTTTGTACATATGATATTTTTATTAAATTTTAAAATTTTAAATAAAAATATATAATTATTGTCTATAAAAATTACAAAAATGATTGGTCAATATTTAAAGAAATTATTAAAGGATTTACATTAATTTTTATAAAATGCGGCAAATTTGCCCACAAAACAGTTTAAGGGATAATAAAAAATATTAAATAATATAAATAATATAATTAAATTATATAGCGTTATATAATGCAAATTTATTATTTCTACTATTGTCCTACTATTTCAGCACCTTCAATATCACCACCTGTTGTATTACCTTCTTTTCGTGTAGTATCAGGAGTATCAGGAGATTCAAAAAGCTGAGGAAAAACAGGCCGAGGAGAAACAGGCCGAGAAGAAGTAAGCCAAGGAGAAACAAGTCGAGAAGAAGCAAGCCGAGGAGAATCAAGCCGAGGAAAAAGAACATGACTTCCGGATGTTCTTCTCCTTTTTGGACTTCTTTTCTCCTCCTCCCATTCTTCAGATTCCTCTTCGGTTGTTAGTTCCACTTCTAACTCTCCATCTCCAGACTTTAATAGTAGTTTTTTTTGAAGTTTCCGCTAAAAAATATAAAATTATATTAAAAATTATTTATAACAAAATAGTACGATTTTTAACAATACACTTACAAAATTTATTTTCATTTGTTTTTTTAATAAATTTTCTGAAATTTGAATCCCCTTTACCTTGGGATTCAAAAAAAGTTGAGCTATTGCGACACCCCACGCAATATACATATTAGAGATTTTTTTTTTAGATCTCCAAACTCTATCTAAAATAATTTCCATATATCATCAGGAAATTTTTTCGGGCGTAATATTCCGTAATTTTAACGTGATATTAAATTTCCGTAATTTTTCGCGTAATATTACGGAAATTTTCGAAAATTTTCGAAAGTTATTGAAACGTTAAAATTCCGTAATATTACGGATGCTATTTTCCGTAATTTTGACGTTTTAAAAAATTTTCGAAAATTTTCGTAATTATTACGAAAATATTTGCCTAAAAATTTTCGAAAGTTTATCGTTTTAAAAAATTTCGAAAAATTTCGTTTATTTATGATCTTGTTTATTTGTTTATTTATGATCTTGTTTATTTATTTTGTTTGAACTTTTTCACAAAATGATCTTGTTTATTTATTCTTTTTCCAGTTTTTCAAAAAACTATATACTCTTTTTCAAAAACTTATTTTGTTTCGAACTTTTTCAAAAAACTATATACTCTTTTTCCATTAATTTTCAAAAACTTATTTATTTTGTTTCGAACTTTTTCAAAAACTATACTCTTTTTCCAGAAATTTTCAAAAACTTATTTATTTCTCAAGTAAGTATGTTGGTTTTTGACGAGGTTGGACGCCAGTTGCTATCTGTAAAATCTTCATTTGATGTTGTGTTTCCGGGTCGTCTAAGACTCCAGTGAATCTTCTTGAGTCCCTTCGGTTGTGTTAAAGTGATGGGCGGGGTGGAGTTCTGATAGTAAAACGCTGTTAGTTCTCGACTTTCCTTTCTTTGATTAATACAGCCCTTATACTACGATTTTTCTGTGGTGACATTCCGCCATAATCGCGGTAACAGGTAGTCGTTCAATGGGGGTTATTCATAAAGTAGGATACCCCCTGTT